>JAODUD010000098.1:271929-286897 GCA_026784285.1 Stomatorhinus walkeri
TTTCCCTAGGGTGGTTAATTAAGGATCCTGACGCCAGCAGCCTCGATCCAGTTTATGTAGCCTCTTAGAAGTGTCTCTTTGATACTCGCGCTGGCCGGGACTCCGGAACATTCTGGCAGATCATTGTGCCGTATTACAGGAAGAAAACCAAAGCGCTTCTGACACCACGTTAAACTAAGACTTGGCCGTGGACGACCGGGAAAGCAGGGGAGGATACGGCGTTCTGGGCTTTAACATCAAAGCCTGCACCCCCCCACGACCCCCCACACGCCCACATGCAGACGCAGACGTGCCTCTGCCACAGGCCTGCCCCGGGGGCCAGCTTTTAACTGTGGTGCTCTCCGCAGGTATGTCTGAGTGCTTCAGCAGCATGGGTGGGGGGCGATGCAGGGGGGTGCATCTCGGGCACTATATCCAATGAGTGGATGCTTCTCTAAATCCATCATTACTACCATGGACAGCATAGAGCATTAAAGATCTGCGTTGGCTGGGAATGAGTTAAAGGCCACACACACACACACACACCCAGAGCATGTAAGGTGCTGATCAGGCACAGCCACATCGTCAAGAGGGGATTGTAATGCGGGGAGCCCTAAATCCCCCCCCCCCCTTGCCCCGTTACCCGAGCTCCGCCTTCCTGTCTGCCATTGTTACAAAAGGGCTAAATTAATAAATTCTGAGTTATGCGCCGCAGGTAAAATAAGCCTGTAAATAGTCATTTAAGGACATCCAGTCGCTGTATTTAAGACTTCGCTGGTGAATCTTGCTTTGCCGCAAATCTCATTCCTCTTTAAAGGAATGGCTCTTACTTCATTAGGTCCGAGGACGCTCTCTCCTGTGTGGGCCCGAGGCCGCGGCTTCTCTGGCTTATCAGCCGGCCGTGTGCTGTGCTCCCGAGTCGCACCCGAGTCCCGATGCTTACCGACGTGCCCCAGGATCATGCACCAGCCCAACACTTCAAACGGTGCCGGCAGATCGTGGGCTCAGAGCCCTTCTCTCTGAGTGCAGCAAAGCGCGGTAAAGGGCACAGCCGGCTCTGGGTCACGCTCCTGGGCAGAAACCCGCTGGCTGGCTGTCTTAGTCTCCGGTTTGTGCGTGACAGAAGCACACAGAGCCGGCCGTTGTGTTCACCTTGTCGCGCTTTGTCATTTGAACTCCATCTGTTTCCCTCAAATGAAAAACACATTTGTTGCCAGGCAAGTTCCCTTAGATTTCAGAACCATTCAGCCACACACACACACACACGCACACACACACACACGCACACACACAAAGGTATAACAGTTGTGGCTTCAGATGGGAGCCTAATCCTTTGATCACATCACTTAGCTTTGTAACACTGTGATTGGGCCAAGTCACTAATTAAATCGCGAGGCCTGTCGACAGGCCCGGAGCTGGAGTGTGACACGGGCCATCTGCCGCTTGCTCCCCTCCGCTGCGCCGCTAGCGCTGTCCCCTCCGTCACGTCGGCAACGGCTACGTGAATGTTTCTAATGACAGGATCACCGGCGCACCCGCCTTGGGGAACAGTGACCGCACCACTGTGTTCCGCGTGTCACATCAAACAGGCACAGCACTCTCCCGTTTCCCAGGTGACAGATGAATGAAAATTGTTCCAACAAACAAATAAAACAAAGGTTTGAAAGGCTGTCCTCAGCTCCTAAGAACGAGCCGATCTGCTGGTGCTACTGGGGTTCTCTTACACAGGTTCAGAGGCGTTGGGGGCGTGACCCAAAAGAAGAGAGGCTTCGTAACAGACCGCACTGGAGCGTGGATGCAGACTGCCTGTCAGGTGAATGCTCACGGTCTGGAGGGCTACTGAGAAGCTGTCCAAGATCCGATGAAAGATTTTCATAAATTGTCAAGAAGCTCATTAATTTGTTTATGTGTGAGATGGAATCTACATTCTGTCCTCTAACATCCGTCAATGGACGACCTGACACGCAGGGCGCCTTTCCTGAGTACCTGAGTGTGTTTATGCCTCTCAGCCTTAGCTTCATGCTACAGACCTCTTAAAGGAACACACAGCTTCCATGTCCCCCTATCAAATCATGAGGCTGAGACATCCCTAACGGGTGACGTCCCCAAAGCTTGGAGTCCTGAAGCGAGGCATCCCCGAAGTGTGGCGTCCCCGAAGCATGGCGTCCCCAAAGTGTGGAGTCCCCAAAGCGTGGCGTGCCCAAAGTGTGGAGTCTCTAAAGCATGCTGTCCCCAAAGCGTAGTATCCCCAGAGCATAGCCTGCCCAAAGCATGGCTTCCCTGAATCATAGTGTCCTTGATGTGTAGCATCCCTTAAGCATGGCGTCCCTGACGTGTGGTGTCCCCAAAGTGCAGTGTCCCCAAAGCATAGGGTCCGTGAAGCCCAGTGCACTGCCAGGCCCTGCCAGCTCCTTGCTTTCCCAATCTGCACCCCTTTCACCCTTGATCCACGCTACTGGGGCACCACACGATTGCGATCAGTATTGATGGCCCCGGGTCTACATTTCAAGACATTACTTGAACATCTATTGTAAGGATGGTCCAGATTAGAGGCAGCGAGGTCCTCTAATAAGGTTTTTAAAGTGCTAAATAATCCATCCAATCCTTGAGTTAGAGGATTCAAACCTCCACTAGCTAACAGAGCAAGAGTAAAAATACAGGCTGGAGCAGTCAGATCAGAGGCGTGCGCTCTTCCCGATTCCACCGGCTGTGCTTCTCCTAAGCAGAGGATAAGTTAATAAGGTGCGCTGCTCTCAGTGTGGTTTACAAATGCGTCACGCAAATTACACACTGCGCCACCCGTGTTCAGGGATTTAGGGAGCTTGCGGGTGATTTTCCCTGTATCCTCTCAGGTGTAACGCTGAAGGTGGTGACGAGGGGGTCTCAGGTGCCCGGATCAGCCGGTTCCCCTCTCTGCTGTGATCCGTCCCTCTCATCTCCATTTCAAAAGGCCGTTCGCTCGGGCAGAAGCACTACACTTACACCGGGCGAGAGGGAGGCCGTTTGTGACCGCAGAGGAAGGCTCCACACACACAGGCGTTTGATAACGGCCTACATCTTAGGGAACAGGGGGAGAGAAAGTGTCTGCGGATACATCAGTCACAAGCACCATGTGTTAAGGTTATATTATATTGTGGAGACCAAATGTTATTTTGACATTGCGGCGACCATTTTTAAGGTCCCGACAAAGATCTGTGAATGTATTAAAAAAAACTAAATATGCCAAGAGTCCTGTGTTGGTTGTTTGGTTGCTTATGGTTAAGGTTAAGGCTGGGTAGGGGTTAAGGGTGTCATGTTCAGGTCAGAGTTTTCTACTCTGCATTCCAAATGAATGCAGAGTCCCCACAATGACATAATTATAAACCTGTGTGTGTGTGAGTGTGTTTGTTACATTTCAGCACTGGCTGCCTAGCGCAGCCTATGCAATCAGGGGTCACCCCCTCCCCGGTTCTGTCTGAGCCCGGTTCGGTTCATATCCCGGGTTCAGCTCGTCTGTCCCATGCCAGTCTGTGGTCTTCCCCTCCCCATCTGCACATTAAGCATGCTCAATCATACATACACACACAAACGCATGCTGCATTTGCATAGACGGTCATGTGACTCTCCTGCTCTGAGGTGTTAACAGAGAGCGGTCCTGATCCAGGTCGCTGGGTGCAGAATGCTCGGGGTGTGTGGCACGAACGAGCGGGAGTATGCTCCTTCTGTGGCTGCGATTACACCCCAGAGCGTCGAGACTCTGAAGGCCCAGCAGGGGAGCGCCTCACACCCCCCTCAGCATCCTGGAGAGGACCCGGCAGTCATCCCAGTGCCGCATTTTAATGGCACTTGGGAAGCCATGTGCGGAAGGTTCCGGGGGCAGGGAAGCAGAGCCCAGGCTTTTTTTTCTCTTTGAATGAGGCGGGGGTCTGGAGGAGCAGAGCTTTTTCAGGTCAGCCGTTCTGGGGGGGGGGCTAGGTTTTAGACCACCCCGGATGGCAGGAACCTCCAGTGCTGCAGGGGGAGCATCTCGGTGCTCGACTTGCAAGGGGGGGGGGGGGTGATGGGAGACTTCTGGAGGACTCGGAAAATCGGTGCTCGCACCTATGGTCCAACAGGAACAGAAAGTGAAAATGCCTGTCCCGTATTTGCTTGTCCCCACACATGCCTGGGCCACCCTTGCCTGTCTGTCCCATATTTTTCTGTCCCCACATTTGCCTGCCCTGCATTTACCTGTTTCTGCATTTGCCTGTTCTTTGCTTGCCTGTCCCACAATTGCCAATTCCCATGCTTGCCTATCCCTGCGTTTGCCTGTCTCTCGTTTACCTGTCTCTCGTTTGCCTGTCTCTCGTTTGCCTGTCTCTCGTTTGCCTGTCCTGCGTTTACCTGTCTCTCGTTTGCCTGTCCTGCGTTTACCTGTCTCTCGTTTGCCTGTCTCTCATTTGCCTGTCCTGCGTTTACCTGTCTCTCGTTTGCCTGTCTCTCGTTTGCCTGTCCTGCGTTTACCTGTCTCTCGTTTGCCTGTCTCTCGTTTGCCTGTCCTGCATTTACCTGTCTCTCGTTTGCCTGTCTCTCGTTTGCCTGTCCTACGTTTACCTGTCTCTCGTTTGCCTGTCCTGCGTTTACCTGTCTCTCGTTTGCCTGTCCTGCGTTTGCCTGTCTCTCGTTTGCCTGTCCTGCGTTTTCCTGTCTCTCGTTTTCCTGTCTCTCGTTTGCCTGTCCTGCATTTACCTGTCTCAATGTTTTCCTGTCCCATGTTTGTCTGTCCTGCATTTGCCTGTGCTGTGCTATGTCCAATGTTTGCCTGTCTCTGTATTTACCTGTCTCTCGTTTGCCTGTCTCTCGTTTGCCTGTCCTGCGTTTACCTGTCTCTCGTTTGGCTGTCTCTCGTCTGCCTGTCCTGCATTTACCTGTCTCAACGTTTTCCTGTCCCATGTTTGTCTGTCCTGCATTTACCTGTGCTGTGCTATGTCCAATGTTTGCCTGTCTCTGTATTTACCTGTCATGTACCTGCCTGTGTTTGCCTTTCCCCACATTTCCCTGCTCTGTGCTTGGTTGTCCCTTATCTGGCTGTCCCTGTGTTTGCTTGTCCCTCATTTCCCTGTCCCTACATTTGCCTGTCCTGTGCTTGCCTGTCCCCACATTTGTCTATCTTGTGTTTGCCTGTCTCGCGTTTGGTTGTTCTGCGTTCGACTGCCCTGTACTAGCCTGTCCCTCGTTTCTCTGTCCCAAGGGTAAAGGTTAAACGCAATCTGAGCAAATGAGGGGGTGTAAATAACACCCTGGTGTTTGGGTGAGCTGTGCACACCTGAAGCATTATTGGATGTTGAAGTCACGAATTGCTGTTGCTCCAGACAAGCATTGTGGTGAAATGGAGATGCAGACAGGTGACTATCTTCATTTCCCCTGAAAGTGTCCAATCCAGTAGCTTGGTTTAGAAATTCCAACTGCAAAAGATGCAAAACCACAGGTAAACTAAAGTAAATTCATTTATAAATAAAGTAAATAAAACACAGCCATATTAATAATAAATATCACTGTACTGCACATAAAAGAGAGGGAGATCTTTCCACGCTCTGGAATGTTCAAGATCATCACTGTTCCATCTGTCCATCACTTTCCTGTAAGCCAGGAACAATTGTTAAAAAGATGATTTAAAGTGAATTGATGTGTATTGGGCAACACAAAGCCCAACCCCCCCCCCCCCCCCAAACTGTCAAGCATGGCTGTCTGACAGGTTAAATTACTCTGCTGTGTAAATAATGGTGTGTAAATAACTCCAAGAGCTATATTTAAATCTGGAAAGTGCCCGTCTCACTGTGCCGTAGGCCACCGTCTGCCGTTGCCGGGATGGTCTTGCGTGGGCCGACACGGAAGCCCACAACGATGAAATAATGGCTTTAGCCGGCATTGTGACTTCACCTTCTGCTATGCTGACGTTACAGAGCCTCTCACATCCTCCCTGCCAAGGGTACCAGCAAAAGCACCTCACCACAGAAAGAGAAACAGGCCATTAAAAATGAAATGTTTCAAACGGCAATGGGACGGCAGCACTACGGCTACTGGATACCAGTACAAACGGACCAATGATACTAAGAGTCAGATAGAGATCCTGTGGTCGGGGCCCGTCTCCTCAAAATTCCAGCCCCCCATCTGGGAAAAGCAGGATGTCTTACAAACAGCATGTATGTAAATTAACAGAGCGCAAATTGCACTCACCCCCCTCACACAAGTCTATGAGAGGCTTCATCCGTCCATCCATGTTCTAGAGAAGCTTACATTTGTCTGCATAACGGTCCTGCATCCATTAAATACCAGCGAACACATGAACGTCAGACAGAATTAAAGGATGCTGACATTGCAGGTTAGGTGGGACGTGACTGAACGATCTGTGCTGTTATGTGCTCACATGCCAGTGGTGTGTGTGATGGACCTCAGGCAAAAGAAATACACAGGTGCAATCCCAGTCCCATAAGAAGATAGACGAAGGAGCAGGACCATCAACGTGTCTGAATCCGGGGACACGGGGGGAGGGGCCGGTGTCTTGGGGCCTGAAGGACACCGCCACTCGTCCCTGCCAGGACCCAGGCCGCGGTGTGACCGGCTCTGGGCCGCCCTTTGTGCCTCCGTGGGCTGCCCCGAGAGCGGCCTGCCAGTGCAGAGGGAGGTCTCAGGCTGTTCCGAGACGGGTCTGTCTGTTACTCGCGCCGTCCCTGCCAGGACGCGTCTGTCGGGAGCCCTGCGTTCCCGGGACTCGCAGAGCAAGATGTCCGCCGAGCAGAAGCTCCGGCCGCCCGAATGACAGAACTGGCCCCATTCAGCCGCCTGGGTTCCAGGTGACGTGGCACCAAATGGGAACCGGACTCGTGGTACAGCCGTCCACCGATGGCGAGCTGTCACGGCTGTGAAGGACAGTCTCAGAGGCGTTAAGGACGTTCTCTCCGTGATTACCCAGAATGCACCACGATGCATCCTTTTACCTTAATTCACCTTTCTTTTATTTAGCCGGTACTTTTGTCTAAAGCGACATACAAGGGTCAGCGTGCGGCTCCCAGGGCTAAGGGTCACTGCAAATGACTCTATGAGTCTCCTGGAAAGCAGGATGGGGTAAGCAAAGAGAGAATTTCCCCACAGGGATTTCTAAAGTATCACTATTCTATCCATGCTGTCAGGGAGTCGACTAGGCACAAGTGCAGCCAGGCTGAGCTTCCACTGAAGGCCCAGTATGAGTGTAAGCCAGACAGGACCAGGAGCTACACGACGTCTTCAACATGAAGTAAAAACCTAGTAAGAGCAGCATTAATTGCACTAGGGGAGTGGTGTGGGCCAGTAGAGGCGCTCCTGGACTGGGTGGGTCTTCAGGTATGGCCCAGTTATGTACCAGGGCCCCTGTCTCACACAAGGAAATGGAGTGTGGGGGCTCCCCCATGTAGCCCCCCAGAGGAGCTATATTGTTTTCACATCTCGGGAGAATCGCTTGAAAGAGGAGAACCATCCCTTCCAAAATAAATACACATGCATACACAGACATGCTGTCCTGTCAGTCTCCTTACCCACACCCATCAGCAGGGCTCTGCATAGCCTCAAAAAGCATGGGGGGGGGGGGCTCAATAGTGGTACTCAGTGCCAAAAACAGCCCTTTACTCATAAACATGGCTGAAAGTGCGCCCTGGCTCCCCCTTTGTGTGGGAGGACTTCCCTGAGGGCTCGCAACTTCACCATTATTCCTCAAGGGACCACCTCACTACACTGTCCATTGGGCGGTGGGGGGTTACCCGTGAGGGTGCCACGTGTTCTTACTGGGACCCCATGAGTTTGTGATGTGAGAAACCGCAAGCGACCTCCCCAGCTGGGTGTTAAGGAATCTGACAGCAGATGTTTTCTTATTTTTGATCCTGAAGCAGCCAAGTTGGCCAAAGTTTCGCCCCAGTCTCGGTCCTTAATTATGGCGCCCGTGTTAGTTTAAGATACGGCGGACGTGTGCCGTGTCATTCCGGACCTGCTGGACATGTCCTGTTGTTTACAGTAAGTTCCTCAAACTGACATATTTATATAAAAAAGAGGAAATACCTCAATTACCCGAACACAGAGCAAACTGCTGCTTTTACCTCCACAGTGCTTAGTCAGAGGAATCTTAAAATACAAAAAAAGAAGTAATACCTCAGATAGCTGCATTTAGAGCAAAGCGGATGGCTGGTGGTTTTACCTCCGCAGTGCTGATGCCAGGCATTCTCAGAACACCGAACGACATGAAACCCCTCCGTGCTTCTTTTCTTCGGAAGCTGCCGTTGGGAGAGCCCAACGCCGGCCGTGACGGGCAGTTGAAGTGGGACACGGGTTCACTCCAGCACCCCTGCTGCCCCCCACTCCGCTCCCCCTTGGGACCGCGACCCACGCGGCGAGAACATGGGTCCCGGAGGCTCGGATTGCACGGAATTCTAGGGAACATCAGAACACCATTTGCTAATTAAAGGGCTGCTCTGAATAAAATGAGCTTAGGTTGTCTCCCCTTCACCGCTGGAAAAACAAGCTCCCCACCTCCCATTTTACCTTTTGTCTGCAGTGCGTCCCAATGGGGGGGGGGGATGTGAAATATAACGGTCCCCAGCACCGCCGCAGACGATAATGAAGCACAGATGTGGGTAAATTGCAGGTTGAACAGGAAGCCATGAAACTCAGCCACCGACGGCCACCCACGCTGGGGTGGGGTGGGGGGGGGGAGGCGGAGGCACATCCTACGACATGTGGGGCTGTCACCCAGAGCTCCAGGTGGGCATTGGTGAAGGTTTGGGGGACAGTGTAGATGCTACACTTTACAGGTCTTTTACAGAAACTGCCAAAGTATCAGCTCAAAGAACACGATTAACGTCATTAAACGTCATTTAAATTCATCAGTCGGTCTCTCTGTTATAATTGTTCAGTGTGCAGGAACAATTCAATGACAGAGAATTAGTAAAATTGTAGATAGTTGACTATAATTCAGGTTACAACTTTATCACAAACTTCGTAAAAACACCAAAGGAATACAAATACAAACAGGTCTGTATTGACAAGGAAAAATAAATAAAAGTAAATAAAGAAGTTAAAAATAAATAAATAAATAAATCATAATCATCCTCATAATGTTACGAACAAGCAACCAGAAACCGACACGGATATGGAAAATGATTTGATGTTGATCCGTGTTTCTTTAGCAAAGATTTTACAGGTTTGATTTGACATTGATTAATACATCTGTTCACAGACTGATATGAAAAACTGAATGGGATATTTGGGGGTTACATGCAGTGGGTTACATAACAAAGACCAGCTTCAACCTGAAAAAGTCATCGCCAAGACGGTAGATCGAGGCTCCGTTAGTGTATGACACGCCTGTAGATGACAGGGGGAAACCAGCCCCAGCTCTCCCGGAGTTATCCAGCCTCCCTCCCAGGTGACGGGTCCATGAAAGCCTCCGCTCGTGTGCAGGAGCCGTAAAAAGCGGCTGACGGGGCTGGAGAGCAGCAGAGTGACCCGCACCGCAGAGCGCCAAGCGTCCGCCTTTATCAGCAAATGCGCTCTCATTGTTTTCTTCCCCTTTTCACATCTGCGCGCTTTTTCACTTCGCCTTTACCGGGAATTTCGCCCTCAAAATTTACAGCAAACGGTCGAGGAACGAAAAGCACTTTGTTTGAAGTGCGTCTAATTGCTCAATTAATTACAAGCGCGTAGTAAAAATAAATCCTATTTAAAATTCGATGTTGAAAAGATGGAATTTGCAGATGCGGGCTTTAATATGTACATAAAACATTACATTTAAAATTTTATAACACCGATCTTTTGAATCTCAGATGAAACGGCATAGTTTGCTCCTTCTCACTCGACTGCCCTAGATTTCCTCACAGATACAGGGATACAATACAGGTTTAAATACAGAAAAATACACAAATATACGTTTGTATACTTGCATTTAATACTAGTTGTGCTCTTGTTTAAATGATCGGGAAGAAAATCCTAGGTAACCTAACAAATATAAAGTATTTTTATCCGAATTACTGGAGGTTTTTCAATACAGGAATTTTTTGATAGCTTTTAAACGCCTCCATGTTGAAGTCAAAAAACACTGTAACTCACAATCTGCATATTTATGTAACACAGAATAATGTACTCGCAGTTTTAGTTTAAAAACAGTCGCATGTTTAAAAAAAAAAACACAAAGGAAAAATATTGTGTCTAAAAAGATCCCCAGAATGTTTACAATCGATATTGCCTTCAATAATTTAAGACAAACGGCATTTGTGTGTGTGTATGTATATATATATATATATATATATAGACACACACACACGGTATTAATGTGTTAAAATCCGCTGGTCATGCATATATTTCATTATTTCATACATATGACATTTGTGTAATAATTGTTTATAAGCTAAGAAATAATACAGGCCCCTTTCAGCTTTCCGTCCGTCCTCAGCGGGAACCTCTCCGGCCCTTGCATGCTGTCTGCTGAGCCGGTTACCTGCCGTTGAGCAGGGACGAGGTGGCCAAGCGGTGCCACCTTCAGCAGAACCACCAGGGGGCATCAGGGCCTCCACCCACCCTGTGGTTCATGTGCACGAGGCCTAGGAACCGGACCAGCTACAGGCCTAAAACCCTTTGCCCTCTATGCATGTTTTACCAGAAAAAAAGGAAGAGGTGAGACAATCTCACATCCCACTGGGATATTTCTAGACTTCCTTGTAATTGTGGAAAGTGCTAGAAAAATGCAGCACAATGAGTCGTTTCCTGCCATGCATCTGTTTTGCAGAAGGTGATTGAGGAAACTGAGCTTCTCTGATGCTCTTACACTTGGCACCTGCTACTGGCGGAGGGCCTCAGACAGAGGGCCGCAGGGGCCACACCCATATTCAGAACCTGCTGCACCAGGGTCACTGACATGCTGCTCTGGTGGCATGTCAGTGGCCGGTCCAAGCGAATACATTCGGAAACTATTACTGACTCACACCACACCTGGAAAATCTGGCACCAGACTGCAGACACGGTGTATCAAGACTGACCTGCACATGCTGATATTTGGAAGTTAATTTATGCCTCGTCCATTTGAAATTCATGATGAAAATGTATGTGGTTGTGTTCTGATAAACATGGATGCACTGCCACCAATCAGCTTAATTTCAGCTGCTGATATATGTGAACTCACACTACAGTTAAAATTCCTTGGCGGTTATTCTTTGAAATGGCAGATGACTAGTGGGGCCCACAGGATCGGGCCGGAGCCGTGAGTGTGTCTGCGAGTGTCAGAGCTGCGCTCTCCAGAACTTGGCCACGGCCTGGTGGCTGGAATCTGGCCTCATTATCCATGCTCGAAATTTGCATTTCGTAGAGGGACTTGCGATTGGATCTGACAGAGGCATGAGCTTCCCTGTCATTCCAACCTGTCACTTTTATCCCATCGCTAAATGACACATGAAGCTTTGCGGGAGAGTGTTCTGGAAGGAGCGAGCATTGCACTTTGATGCAGAGAAACTGAAAGATTTTTTTTGGCTTCTTCTCTTTGCTGAAAACTTTGCATTGTGTTAATGAAGTTGGACCATAACCCAAAGTCTTATTCTCTCCAAAAAAAGAACTCTGGGTATTTTAAATGAAGCTGTACTCTGCTTTATCCAGTGTCATTCTTTAAACATACTCACACCCCCCCGAGTTTAAACCCCATCTTTCAGCAGTCCCTCTCCATGTCCCCAAACGAGCAGCCATTTTTTAGTACAATGATCCATGCTGCTATACAGTCACTATTTCCAAAAGTACACTTTAACTTTTTGCTTTCTCTATACAGGACATTTGGTCATGGTCACAGCAGAGGGACAACCGTAAAGTTTTTGGGCTCTGGACCTGTCCCTGAACCGGTTCTGAGGACACCCCGATTACGGAATTATGGCAGGCAGATCCCAGCACCACGAGGGCAGGCTACAAAGGCCGGGAAATGATGGGGGGGGGATACGGGCCATGTTCGTGTCTATAATCCCGATCCCCCAGACGGCTGCGAGCCGGCGCCGTGTGTGTGCTGGATCACAGCCCGGCCTGGGTTTCCCTCCTCATTAGAGGTCGTGGATTAAACCTGCAACTGCTCTAATGCAGCTTTTTATTTTTTAATATTCTTACCAGAATTGTTTTGCTTGCACAAAAGGCGAGTCTTTGTAGTGACAGTGAACAGAGTCGCGCCTCGTGCGACGGATTCTCCATTAAGCCGCTACGTTGGGAATTTGCTGCTTAAAATGCTTCAGAAAACAAACTTTGAAAAGGTCACCGGCGTGGCTGGATTTGGCCACGGGACAGGAACAGGCAGTGCTCAGAGTGAGTGTCCTTCATCCCCGGCGCTGCCGGCGTGTCATTATCACTGAAACCATGAGCCATCAAAGCTCTTCTCGTGAGCGACGTGCAACTCCAAGTACTCACACAACAAGAACAATTCAGAAACTTTGCTGAAGTATGAAGTGAACTTTTTTAGCAATAAGTGCCATTAAAAAAATTACTGTCGCCCCAAGGCGCAGAAAAGATCAGAGGACATGAGCCATTTCTTAGTCCTGGAAATACTCTCAAGGTTTCTGCAGATGGCAGTGATGGTGACAATGTCCAGCACATACCAGTCAAGACGCAAGGTCACTCTCACCACGCTTTCAGCATCATGACTAATAAAGCTTTATGCTGAGAAAATTGGTACATGCCCACTGTGTCTGGGGTGAGCTGTACCCGGCGTGAGCTATACCCAATGTGAACTATGTCTAGGATGAGATGTATCCTCTGTGAGCTGTACCCTGTGTGAGCTGTGTCCTGTGTGAGCTGTGCCCTGTTTGAGGTGTACCTTGTCTGAGCTGTACCCTGTGTGAGCTGTACCCTGTGTGAGCTGTGCCCTGTTTGAGCTGTGCCCTGTTTGAGCTGTGCCCTGTGTGAGCTGTGCCCTGTTTGAGGTGTACCCTGTTTGAGGTGTACCCTGTGTGAGCTGTACCCTGTGTGAGCTGTGCCCTGTTTGAGCTGTGCCCTGTGTGAGCTGTACCCTGTTTGAGGTGTACCCTGTGTGAGCTGTGCCCTGTTTGAGCTGTGCCCTGTGTGAGCTGTGCCCTGTTTGAGGTGTACCCTGTTTGAGCTGTGCCCTGTGTGAGCTGTGCCCTGTTTGAGGTGTACCCTGTTTGAGCTGCGCCCTGTGTGAGCTGTGCCCTGTTTGAGCTGTGCCCTGTTTGAGCTGTGCCCAGAGTGAGCTATACCCTGTGTGAGCTGTGCCCTGTGTGAGCTGTGCCCTGAGTGAGCTGTGCCCTGTGTGCCTGGTGTGAGCTGTGTCCTGTATGCCCTGTGTGAGCTGTGCCCGGTGAGAGCTGTGTCTGGTGTGAGCTGTGTCCTGTGAGCTATGCTCAGTGTGAGCTATGTCCTGTGTGCCAAGTGTGAGCTGTGCATGGTGTGAGCTGCCCCTGGTGTGAGCTGTGTCCTATATGCCCTGTGTGAGCTGTGCCTGGGTTGAACGGTGTCCTGTGTGCCTGGTGTGAGCTGTGCCCTGTGTGAGCTATGCCCTGTTTGAGGTGTACCCTGTTTGAGCTGCGCCCTGTGTGAGCTGTGTCCTGTTTGAGCTGTGCCCAGAGTGAGCTATACCCTGTGTGAGCTGTGCCCTGAGTGAGCTGTGCCCTGTGTGCCTGGTGTGAGCTGTGTCCTGTATGCCCTGTGTGAGCTGTGCCCGGTGAGAGCTGTGTCTGGTGTGAGCTGTGTCCTGTGAGCTATGCTCAGTGTGAGCTATGTCCTGTGTGCCAAGTGTGAGCTGTGCATGGTGTGAGCTGCCCCTGGTGTGAGCTGTGTCCTATATGCCCTGTGTGAGCTGTGCCTGGGTTGAACGGTGTCCTGTGTGCCTGGTGTGAGCTGTGTCCTGTGTGAGCTGTGCCCTGTTTGAGCTGTGCCCTGTGTGAGCTGTGCCCTGTTTGAGGTGTACCCTGTGTGAGCTGTGCCCTGTTTGAGGTGTACCCTGTGTGAGCTGTGCCCTGTTTGCGGTGTACCCTGTGTGGGCTGTGCCCTGTGTGAGCTGTCCCCAGTGTGAGCTGTGCCCGGTGTGAACTGTGTGTATTCATACATATCTCTCAGCCACTGCTGTAACCCTCACCCTCAAAATCCTGTGCTTTGCAGCCCCATCTGCCTCATAAAGCTCTTTGTATTTTATTTACTCTCCCCTTGCTTCTCATAACTTGACTCTTTTCCACATTTTAAAGACAAATAGCTAGAAGAAAAGTATAAATTAGCCGTATCCAATGTGACGTGGTCGAGAGCTTTAACCTTTCAGGGTCCCGTTTAGCACAGACACAGCAAACCACATCCGCGGCAGCAAACGTGATTTATGATGAGGGTCTTTAATTCCCATTTTTAAATAGGTTAGACGGCAATATGCATACGTCCAAATGCCCCCGCAGACACCTTTCCCCCCCGTCCGGGGTCCCATGTTTAATATTCAGGGATGATGTTTGTCCACATGCATTTCGCTCCGTGTCACCGCAGATTAAATTATTACGGCTCTGCGCTCCTTGCAGGGCGAAGCCTCCGGCCCTTATTTACTGGAATCAATGAAACCGAAATGAAAATCCATTTTTCATGTGATCAGCCCCTGCTGCCTTTTATTTAGTTAGCTCTGTCTAAGCAAACAATTCATTTAGCACAAATGGCACCCTGAGAAAGGGCAGCAGCCGGCGTGGAAGGGGTTAAACCGCGTGAACTCCGCTCGGACTTATTTGGGAGACTCCTGGAGAGCAAACGCAGTCCATCAGGCAGCCTGTTATGTGCCGGAAAGCCTCCTCGCCGCTGATACATAATGTTAGAAAGCAGCAGCGTCAGATTGATTCCAATTCCCTCACAGTTTGACCCGTTCATGCCTTATTATTCTCTGCTGTTATCAACCTTCTGTTCCTGCTTTTATTTTTTCTGCTCATTTATTATTATTATTATTATTATTATTATTATTATTATTATTATTATTATTAGTAGTAGTAGTAGTAGTAGTAGTAGT
>JAODUD010000098.1:328498-338749 GCA_026784285.1 Stomatorhinus walkeri
GGGGACGCTCACAGCTTAAGCCTCGCCAGAGGGCTCCCTGCTCACACCTGCGTGTAGGTTAGTCCTGGCAGAGGGGCTAAAGCCGCTGCTGTCCCAGCGGGGGGCGCCCACGCGCATCCCCGTGCAATTAAAAAATCGGACGCAAGGTCAAAGAGATCAGGCTGCCCGGCCCAGCAACGACCCCCTTGCCCCCCGCCCTGTCGGGCAATGTGGACGGTGAGCGGATGTTAACTTCCCACTGAGAGAGTTTCTCCAGGTGGGGTGGGGAGCGTCCCGTTAATCAGCGACGTGGCGCAAGTGCCGACTGCGCCGGCGTGGCGGCCCAGCGTGGGATTATCACTCTCACAGAGCTTTTAGTGAGCTTTTAGCGAAATGAAAAATGTGTCGTAGCCCAGGGAGACGGCGGCGGGCCGATAAGCGTGCCGGCATTTTGCTAAGGTTGCCCCCACCCCTCCCTCCCATGCACAGATCACAGCGAGGCCATTACTGCCTGCAGAGGGCGGGCCGTAAAGAGGAAAAAATAAAAATGAAAGGCAAATATATGTATTTACATATTTTATTTCAGGCTATTTTTTTGTTACATTCATTAATTTGACACCTCCCCCCACCTAATGCCCCAGAGCTATTACTTCGATTTGTCACCCCTGTTCTGCTGAATTTACCCACATTGCCCTGCTCTCTGATTGCCGCCCAGCACTTTTGGGAAAGTCGAATGTTCAGGACTCCATGTCCCGACAGGGCACCCTCTCCGACTCCTCTGGCAGGATCGTTACGTTCTCCGTGAATTACACCCTCGTCTTCCACCAATCAGACAGCAGTGGGCATCATGAGTCGGGAGTCTAGCTAACCTGACCATAATGGATCTGCGTTAAGCTCGCATTATTGACATCTGTAAAAACGGAGCGTCGAGCCAAACGTCCCTAACAAGGGCAATGAATCTGGACGTCGCTGCTCTGCTCTCCGCGGACTGCGGGCCTCATTAGTAAGCCATCAGCTTGTTCTGTTTGTCCGGACACGGGGGGCGGGGGGGCAGCATCCTGAAGTACCAATTAGGGAGATGCGCAGACGCCCTATGACAGAGTGGCTGGGGGTATTGAGAGTGTCCCCGGTGGGGTCTTTGTGGGCCAGTTGCCGTTGTCCTTGTTTTTTCTGAGCCAACCAAAATGACGATGCTATGCGAGGAGTCCACTAATTATATTGCATCCCAATCGTAACTGAAGGTGAGGGCTTTGGGGAGGAGCGTCAGAGCGGTTTAAAGAAAATGTTTGTTTCAGCTCAGGCACACGCTTGGCATTTGTAGCTGCGTACTCTTAAAGTTACTCTCGGATTTTAGCCGCTGCACTGATAGAGCCTCCATCCCAGAGTGCAGAGGGTCCGAGCACCGAGGCGGGCGGGTCGCAGAGCGTTGTGGCAGCGAGTAATTACTCCAATCGCCCGTGCATGCAGGCACATTAGAAGGCAAGTGCCTACTTGTTCTGCATCATTTGGGTCGACCCAGTGCCTCGTCCCCACTCCTTTCAGTGGGGGGGGGGGGGGACGGTCTCCATGGCTGTTGCCAGCTGGACGGTCTGGGAAGCTCCAGATAATGCACAGACGTGTCTCAGGGTACCAGCGACATATGGAGACGGTCTGAGGTGACCGTTGAGGTAAATGCTGAGGAGTGTGACGATAAGAAGCGTCTCTGGGGACTGCAGACCGACTGAGAACGATGGTGGTGGCCTGGGGACGCCAGGAAAAAATGACTCAGCTTTCATGTCTGTATAGCTGTGGGTCAGTGGGCCTGGCCTACTATGCCTCTGATTGGTTGCTGTTACGTTTGTGTTTCAGGTCCACAGTTGGGGAGTCGTCCAGCCATCATACGGATAAATCCTGAATGTGGGGTACCGGGGGGGTGGTAGTAAATTCCAGGACAGGTTCAAACTCAAAAATGTACTACTAGGCTATATGCCTGGTGTGTATGATTTTTAAAAAAGGAGATCCTGATGGGATATGTGGAAGCCTTGGAATTCCGAGGCAGATAGATGAAGTCATTCATTTCACTCATTCTAATCACCGCTGTACATCTGCATACGGAACTTAAAAAATAAGGAGAGGGATTCCGCAGACAGGTTTGTTCACATATTAACACTGACGTACGTGTCCTGCTGGATCGCGTGGCCTCCTTCCTAGGCGTCGGATCCAAATGGTAATGCAGCCAAACTCATAAATGAACGTACGTGTGAGGCCAGCTGGCACGGGGAGCCTGGTCCCCCGGGAATGTGGGCCCTGGGTGTTATTTCTGTGCGCTGCCAGAGTGCCAGCCAATCAGGAAGCTGCTTTCACTCCCATTTCACCCCAGACCTGTCAGGATGCACGCTTAGCCACTTAGCATGCTACTTGTCCAGCAGACCAGTTAAGCATTAAGGTCACTCCTAAAAGAATCTTCTCAGTTGGTCTTTTAAATACTTCCAAAAATCCATAAGGCAAGAAGCTTATATATTCTTAGCACAAGTCCCTGCAACAATGAAAATTATAATGTATAATATCAGAACAGCTGACAGCAGATTTTTTTTTCCTCTATCTGCCAGAGAAAAGCAGATTTGACAATGGAAAGACATTTGTGGAGAATTGCTCTTAAACTTGACAGGCACATCACATGCGTATTTCACAGCTAAAACTGGCAAGTTGGACTGGTTCCATTATGTGCTTAAAAATCAGAAAAGAAGAAAATCTTTACACCTGGAACTAGAAGGAGAACCATGTTGGAATAAAGACGGCTGAGGGAGAGGGTTTGCAGCGAAGGTCACCCAGACGTCAGGGTGAGAGCCAGCCAGCAGGGGAAGCAGAAGCTCTTCAGGTCCTCTTAATGTTCAGACTTGTGATGTGAGCCCACAGCATTGTGGGTCTCACTCTGGGTGCCCCACTACAGGGCAGGAGCCGAGTTTTTCATCGCGGTCACAGAATGCTAGATCTCAGCCGTGTGCCAGAAAACAGAAAATAGCAGAGCTGTAAATATGAACAAAAATAAAATAACAACATCTGAAATGCATAATATTTCATCAATGTGATATTAATATTAAAAAAATTATTCTTTAAGAATTTCAGTAACTGGTATAGATGATAAATGTAAATTTATGTATGAATCAAGCATATTTGCGTTTTGTACAGATACATTGGAGTGTGTTAGCGTTCACATATCCAATCATGCTCTCCTTTCATTTTAAGACGTGGGTTCTGCGCACAGGCTCAGCCATCCATCCAGTACCTGATCCTATGTGGCTACTCTGCCAAGCATGGGTTTTGAACCAACAACCTTCCCCTCACAAGCACAGAGAGCAAAGGGGCTGAGCCACACGATGCCGCCCAGCTGTGCCGTCTGTTGATTCCACTAGGATGTTTTAGGGTGGCCTTTTTGCCCCTTGGCTTATATCCCGCCATCGTCAGCAGAGCGTTCAGCCCAGTGGCTACTGGCCTGTTAGCGCCTGTCTCCAGGCTCCCCTTAGTTATTACCGCGGTTTCGGTGTGTGTGCCATCCTGATTCCCTCGGCTTCATTTCTGTCCGTGCGCCAAGGCGTGTTTGCACAGGGAATGCATGGGGAATGTACACTGAATGTACAGTGAATACACATTGAATGTGCACTGAATGTACAGTGAATACACATTGAATGTGCACTACATGTACAGCAAGGGTACACTGAATGAACAGTGCATATACACTGAATGTACAGTGAATACACATTGAATGTGCACTGAATGTACAGCAAGGGTACACTGAATGGACAGTGCATATACTGTGAATGTACACTGAATGGACAGTGCATATACTGTGAATGTACACTGAATGGACAGTGCATATACAGTGAATGTACACTGAATGGACAGTGCATTTACAGTGAATGTACAGTGGATGTACAGTGATGGTACAACAAATGCACAGTGAATGCACACTGAATGTACGGTGAATACACAATGAATGTACAGCGAATGTACAGTTACGGTACAGCAAATGTACACCGAATGTACAGCAGATATACAGTGAATGCACAGCAAATCCACAGTGAATGTACTGTGAATGTACAGTGAATGCATCTTGCTTTAAAACCCCTTTGACTATGAGTGAGCATGCACTGGAAAGAGTAGGATCATAGAAGGATAACTGAAGCAGACTTGCAGCTTCGACATGAGGCTTTAGGAGGTATAACTGCTTTCTGCTTCCTAGGGAATGAAGCCAATCCCTCCATTCTTATCATCGCAGGACACAAAGGATAAAGGGGATCCCTATGGATGCCTTTGGTGTGGTATTACATATTTACATTAATGTGACAGAATTAAAGACAAGCCTGCAGTTTATTATGTTTGCAATGAGACTCACAGTTTAGCTCATAATTATATTAATGGGTCACTGAAAATTCAAGATCTATCTAAATCACTAACAAGGGTTGTTCACTGCTAATAAAAAATATAATAATTCACATTTTTTTAGGTATGTGTGGGTCAGATTCTTAAATTCTGAGATTAATTTTAATTGGTTTACCATATATTTTTTACTGTGATGACATTTTAAACATGAAATACATGTTTTACAGTATTTCGCTTCTCACAACCATGCCATTAAAATATAGGTGAGAATCTTTTTAGAACTGGCTTTTTCCTCCCCATTTAATCGGCACGCAGTGCGCTGCCGGCTCCTTTCCGGTCCAATCCTCACAAACCTGGGAGTCACTTAGGATTCTCAAGGCTTCATTTAGGCTGCTCTGTTAGTGGAATAGATGAAGGTCCATATGAATTAACCACATTCATCTCACCTCCAAATTCCAGGCTCCAGATTTACATTAGCAGTAAAATATCCTGTAACTAATATTTAGCTCTTGCGTAGGAGTTTATATTGAGGCATCTAATTTAATACCACCCCCCACCGTATTTAATTAATACATGAAAATGTACTGTGGAATTACTTTCTGCATTTGAAAAGATTATTTAACAATAAAATTTGAAGTTAAATTATTCTTACACCGTTTGAATACAGAATACTGTTTTTACTGGAATAATATTCAGCTGAAAAGACTCAAAATACTCCTTATTAAATCCTAATAGCAACAATAAAAGCCAATAACTTATTCCTCAGCTAAAAGGTGGATGAAGGAGGATTTTATTTCACTCATGTTTTCTTGCATGTATATTAATTTTCTGTTTCTAGTAACCCCACCCATTAACGGAGAGAACAGAGATTTTAACTGTGATGGTGACAGCTCAGGTATAATTGTACCATAGCACCTCCATCCCTCCCCCCCCCCCACGCCTGTGACACACCAGGGTCGGCCGATGGCCTAGCGATGGCCGAACCGGGATGCTCACGATCTGCAGACATTACTGCTGCGAGGCTTCTCTGAGTGATATGATTAACTGCAGTAAAATACCAGCAGCACGTATTGGTATAACTAAACTAAACTGCTTTGGTTAAAAAGAACTGGATCAGTTTACACAGCACATCCCCAAATGTTATGCCAGCAAATGGTGTCTGTAAATTGCGCGCAGTGTGTTCCGTGGCTGTTCCGTGACGCCCCCCGCCCTCGTGCCCTCTGATTCCCGCGATGGGCTTCAGGTTTACGGTGACCCAGGACCGCTATACTGGTTATGGAAGATGGATGGATGGACGGATGGATAATAAACTGTTATTACCTCAGTCGAAGCTGTGAATTTGAAATGTGACTTTGCAATCACAGGAATGATAGCAGCATGGGTGCGTCTGTGGGACTGCCTTACAGCTCATCCCCCGACTGACCCCATTTGTAATAGCCAGTCAGGACCATCATTTGTCAGGAAGGCATCGTGTTCAGGAACAGTGGTGCTCCAAAATGGCCTGTACGTTCCCCTCATGGTCCTGCTGGACGGACACCTTTCAAACTGAAAAACGCAGAGCCTCAAATGCGTGGACCCATGAGTGGGCTGGGTCCTCAGCCATAATCATGTGACCAGCAGCATCTCCCATTGGTCAGGCTCTTCGAAGGGCTGAGCACCTGGGAAAACAAGACAAATAGACCAGCTTGAGTCCTGTATGTAGACACAGCGGCAGATTATTAATGATAATGTCGATTTCAGTAAGCAGTGGGGGTGCCATGCTAAGAATGCATCTGCACCTGCAGCTACCATCAAAATACACACCAACCAAAAGGCTTTTTCCTGAACCCCCTGCAGTCGCAGGAACTGAATGCCATCAAGCCTCAGACTAATTAAATGTGTGACTGTCCGGACGCTAATTAACATATTTGTGAGACAGGCAGACAGGTCTTTAAGGATGCGCTGCATGTTCACAGCTTGAGTCGTGCCTCTCGGATGCAACTTAAAAATGATCGGCAGTGCATCCAATCACAGGTCAGCCCCACCTCCTGAAGACAAGGCTGCCCTCTAATTGGCTGGCGTAAATAGGGCTTCCATTTATGAAAACATGTCCAAATGGCCAACAGACACAGCAGAAGCACCATATATCCTCCATAAGTCTGTCCCACCCCATGAAACTGTATTCTCATGCTGGTTTTGAAAAATATGACTCATCTACACAGGTGGACCTTTAGGTAACGTGGGATTTCAATGAGCCAAGACAGTTATGCTTTTTATGAGGTGTTAATTAGATGCTGTCTTCTGTCTAGGAGCACTGTGTCCAGAATAAGGCACAGGCCTTGTCTGCTAACTGAATCGAGACTGTTAAGCTCCTGGGCATATTTCACTGGACAAAAATTTCAGCTACAAGAGCCATAAATGTTAATATTTTGTCGACATGATGTTCGGCCGTCGTGTCTCGGCACCAAGGGGGTGTGAAAAATTTCAGGTCTGCTGGAGAGGCAATACATGCAGGAAGGGGGGTGTTAAATTGTTGCTTTCTGACAGGCAGGCATCGGGGCAGCCGGGTCCTCGGAGGACCCGTGGGCAGCGGGGCGCGCTCCAGTGCAGAGGCACTCAGCTGATCGTCTCTGCAAGCTACTGCCGCTACACACTCGACACACTTCAGCTCCTCAGAATCTCTGAATGCCTGAGCAGCGACTTACAGGGCTACAGATACCAGCTAAAGACAATCATTTCACCTTGTTCATAGCTCGTGCCCTGGCATCACTTAGAACATGGACAGAAATGCCAGTGTTAGGTGGGCTGCCTCTTGATTGTGCGTCTAATGTAAAATGTATATTACCTTGTGTTGTTTTCAGGGCTGCCAACTCTCACGCATCTCATGCTTTGATGCCCTCATGCCTCTTCAAGAAATGTTACAGCAAATCCCTATTATTCCATTGTAAAGCTAAAATTAGCTGCATCAAACGCATTGGGGCAGTTTGCAAATCCTGCAGACTATTTACAAGGTAATAAAACTGTTATATGCATGTAAATGTGTGTGCATGTGTGTACAGACATGTCTTGGATTGAAAAGTTCACAACAGCCAGCTAACCAAAGTTGGCAACCCTGTGTTTTCCACCGCATAAAAAATTCCAAAAACTTAGTAGTGTTTTTAGTGGTGTAATGTAAACATCATGTCCCAGAAATCTTTCATTTCACTGTGTTCTGTTGATGGCTAAGACAACAATAAAGCTTTACTTGACCTGACCCTTTTTGATTTTCACACGCACAGCATTCATAAGTGCGTTTCATAAAAATGACCATTCCTGATGTGAGCTCAGCTTTGCATGTTTGTTTTTCAACAAACCATAAATTTGTGATAGATTTCCATTGAAGCAAAGTGACGGTAATAAATAAGCGTTGTGTTTAGACACAGAGATGGAAATGGGATGGCAAGGAGGAGAATTTCCCCTGTGAGAATAAGGGATTCTCTATATGTGTATTTTAACATATCAGTTAACCAAAGTAAGGTCATTAAAAACAATCCCATAACTCCGTTCAGGCAGTGGATTTAAAAATATCCATATAAATGAAAGTACGTTTCCCCGTATGAAAGGGCAATTCGACATTCATCATAAAATGTGCTTTATATTTCTTAGAATTGTGGAGCCCATCTCCTTAAATTGCATTTGTTCCGACTGTCACATTAATGTGGGAAGTTTAAGATGTCACCTCGTCATCTGACAGGCAGGTTTTTTGCTAAAGCAAACGTGTCATCATTTAATTCTCTTAGCAGGTCACTGCGGCATGATTAGTGACACTTCAGTCACCTTTATTTAAAGTTAAACTCTGTGACAGTTTAATATGTCAGACGACGGGGGCTTAATGTGTGCATGACGCTTAAACTGCCCCCCCCCCCCCAAAATGGCCGATAAATACAGCTTATTGTTTTATGAGCAGATGACATACCTGGCGTGATACCTCACTGTTTTTAGAGCGTCTGCATCTCTCATCTCAAGCAGAGCAGATTAATCTGTGGTTCACTTACCTTTCAAGCGGTACAGTTTACTACCTACTGCTTAATGCGGGTCTAAGTGAACGCAGGAACGCTCCGACTATAATATAAGACAAACATGAAAATAAGATTGAGGCTTTCAGGTTTGGCTGCTGAGGTGCCCGGTTCTGCATTCACAGCCTCAGCACTGAATACCATCTCGTGTAAGATGTACATGAAAAAAGTAAAATGTAAATGTGAAGCTCCGTGAGATGTTTAGAGTGGTTCACAGAGGAAGGGCCGTGCCTTCCAGTGGGCCATCCGCCCACTCCGTGTCAGCTCAAACCAGCGCTATTGTTCTATCCAAACTCCCCTCCCACAGCTCGGCAGATGGGTATCTGAGCTCGGTGATGTTAAACGGACCTTTTTCTGCAGGCCAAACCCCCCGAGGTTAGATTCTCCTGACCGCAAAGGGTCTGTTGTAAAGCGTTCGTGGGGTTGAAGGGTGGGGGGGGCATGCCAGTTGCTTGCTCAATAGAAATGGGGTCCAGAAGACATGATGCCAAATATGGGGGCAATTATGGGGCAAATATGGGGACTAATACACGGGCGAATATGGCGGTGAATAGAGGGCGGATAGAGGGGTAAATACAAGGGCGAATATGGGGAAGAATACAGTGGTGAAAATGGGGTGAATACAGCGGTGAATACTGGAGGGAATAGGGGGTGAATACAGTGGTGAATATGGGAAGCAATAGGGGGTGAATACAACGGTGAATACAGTAGGGAATGGGAGTCAAATACAGCGGTGAATACAGGAGGGAATAGGGGGCAAATATGGTGAATACAGGAGGGAATGGGGTGAATATGGTGAATACTGGAGGGAATAGGGGGTGAATACAGCAGTGAATACAGGAGGGAATATAGAGCGAATACAGCGGTGAATATGGGAGGCAATAGGGGGTGAAAACAGCGGTGAATACGGGAGGGAATAGAGGGTGAATACAGCAGTGAATATGGAAGGGAATAGGGCACGAATACAGTGGTGAATACAGGAGGGAATGGGGGCGAATACAGTGGTGAATATGGGAGAGAATAGGAGCCGAATACAGGAGGGAATAGGGAATGTATACAGCAGTGAATGAAGGAGGGAATGGGGAGCGAATCTAGTAGTAAATATGGGAGGGAATAGGGGGCGTATACGGTGGCAAATGTGGGGGTGAATACCGGGGCAAATACAGGGGCAAATGCAGTGGTGAATACAGTGGTGAATACGGGGTGAATACGGTGGCGAATATGGTGGTGAATACGGGGTGAATACGGTGGCGAATATGGTGGTGAATATGAGGGTGAATACGGGGGCGAATTCAGGAGTGAATATGGTGGCGAATATAATGGTGAATATGGGGGTGAATACGGGGGCGAATATGGCTGTGAATATGGCGGTGAATACAGCGGCAAATACGGCGAAGCCTCAGGAGCTACAGGTGGGTAATTTTGGACCCTCTAAAAAGGCCTGAGGGAGCCTTCCGTCAAGATAAGCAGGTCCATTAAAGCGGGCCGCGCGGCTCGCCCCTGCGTTTGTTTTGTTCTTTTATGTGAGCGCAGAGTGAGGCGGCGTGCAGCCCAGAGCACGGCTGACATGTGAGCGCCGCTGATAGCTCCCTGCAATGCCGCGAAAATTAACTCCAGCGTTCACATCAGCCCCCAGGAGCTTAATTACATCAAAGAGCAGGAATCTTGTTAAATTCAACCCAAACAAAAAAAATGATCACTAGTTTTCAGAGCTTTGTTTGACATTGAGAAGACTTGAATAGGAAAAAGAGAGAGAGTGAAATGCACACACGTACACATACACACAGAAATGGGGACCATCCAAGGATGGCCTGTCAAAATGTTTTGGTTATACACGATGCTATCATCAAGGCGCATCAAGTTGAAATAAAATGACCTA
>JAODUD010000098.1:348389-362373 GCA_026784285.1 Stomatorhinus walkeri
AGGAATCCACGGATTCTGCTTGCACTACGTTATCAGGAAGACTATTCCATACTCTGACTACACGCTGTGTAAAGAACGCTGTGTTCTCCCGCTAATTTCCACCTATGGCCACGAGTTCTTGTATTTGAACTAATGCGCTGCTGTGGTGAACGCTGTTGTGGTGAGCTCTGCTGTGATGAACTCTGTTGTGGTGAGCTCTGCTGTGATGAGCTCTGCTGTGGTGAGCTCTGCTGTGATGAGCTCTGCTGTGGTGAGCTCTGCTCTGATGAACACTGTTGTGGTGAGCTCTGCTCTGATGAACACTGTTGTGGTGAGCTCTGCTGTGATGAGCGCTGCTGTGGTGAGCTGTGCTGTGATGAACACTGTTGTGGTGAGCTCTGCTGTGATGAACACTGTTGTGGTGAGCTCTGCTGTGGTGAGCTGTGCTGTGATGAACGCTGTTGTGGTGAGCTGTGCTGTGATGAATGCTGTTGTGGTGAGATCTGCTGTGATGAACGCTGTTGTGGTGAGCTGTGCTGAATGCCACCCCCCCCCCCCCCATTGCCTTCTTGTAAATAATGGCTGCTGAGCCTTTGTAGAGCTGTTTGCTGAAGGCTGCTAATTATTCTTTTTACTTCCCTTATCTGTCTCTGCTCTGGCTAAATGGCTAAAATGTAACGACACTTTGGAATGTCAATTATATTTGATTATAAGTTTGAGGGTTTTTTAAGTAAGATCTGGATCAGGAACAATTTAAAGTGGCTAAATGCAGAAGGTTCTAATTCACATTTGTAATGTCCTGTTGGGGAACAAAATTGTTTTTTTTTTTTTCCCTTTTTTCACATATACATGTGTTTGACTTTTAAAAATAAGAAGCTGAATAAAGTTCCACCTTCATTTCGGACGATTGTTACTGATGTCTTGCATACTTTGCCTACAAAAGACAACATGATCCCAGGAGATTGCAAGCAGATGGTCTGGTGACAGAATCCGGCATGGCTGTCCCAGCCACATACTGCAGTGTCCGCAGCAGCGCACAGCCGGCAAGGCAGTCAATAAAAAGCACCACAATTATTATTCAAAAGGCATGCCAAAGCAGGGCAGGCGTCTTTGGTGTCTGCTACTTATGAGCATCAACCAAATGTGGGCTTTAATTGTACACTACTGCAAAATATCTGCAGGAAGCTTTGCTTGTGCATGATCAAGGGCTTGTGCATGCCTGAGATGTTTACAGTCGTGGGCAATTATGTGTTGCTGCGGATATTTGATGGAAACCGGTGGGGCTGAAGACATTGAAATTGTCTCAAAATTTTATTGTCACATCCAAGATCTTAAATTCCCTTTGTCACAAGGGCCCTCATAAAGCCCACATTTGTGGTGAATACGGGACTAAACATCTAAACAAATATACTCTGTATGTTGTCTTGCAATAACAAAGTCTTTTTCCCCGGCATTATTATAATGGCCATATGAGGACAGAAATAGCTGCCAGCCATTGTTCTTTTGCCTGTGGTTGTTCTGGGTGTACCAAGCATGTCCATTGCTCCAGACAGGAACCATTGATAAAAGAATGATATGTAATGTCACATTGATTGCAGGCTTTCACATGAATTTCAGGGTAGGGCAGTATCTGAGGAAAGCAAGAAACAGGGAATGCAGATATATGTCACAAATGATGGGATGTGAAACAGGGCTTCCCTGGACAGTGGTGATGATGTCATTCTGAGGGGTAGGACTCTTTGGCCAGGAGAAATATGCTTCTTTTGGTTCTGAGTCCATTATTCAGGATTCCTGACTGTGCAGTCTGCAGCTAGGCTGGCATGAAGTGCTGCAATGTGCTGAAGACAGCATGCATCCTCTCCTCCAGAGTCCACTTTCACTTTGTCACCTCGAATTGTGAGCTCCCGTCAAGGATCAATGTAAATATGTTGGGAATCCAGATAAATGATCCCGACCATTAAGCTGCCACTACAAATGGAGGCAGTTCCAGGATGAGGCTGCTGTATTATGTCGCACATCTGGAGAACAGTGAGCAGAAGAATGAGCACATCTCTCTCTCTCTTTTGCTCTGGAATTTTTAAATAGTCTGAAGCCCAAACCTTCAGTGATAGAACAGTAAGACAGGAATGAGGGATGAAAGGAATGTGATATTCTTATATAGTCCCACTTAGCACTGTGATATGCTTTATACAGTCCTGTTTGGAACTGTGATATCCTTTATGTAGTCTTGTTTAGCACAGTGATATCCTTTACATAGTGCTGTTTAGCGCTGTAATATCCTTTATACATTCCCATTTAGCACTGTGATATCCTTTAAACAGTCTTGCTCTGCACTGTGATATCTTTTACATAATCCCATTTAGCGCTATGATATCCTTTACATAGTTCTGCTTAGTACTGTGATATCCTTCATATCCTGGTTTGTACATATTTCCTTGCATTTACCTGATTGACTCAGTCAAGACAGTTGAAAATAATCACTTCTTATAAAAAAGATTCTTATTGGAGAAATTCATCCTTTACGCAGTGCCATTTGGCGCTGTGATATACAATATATAGTCCCGTTTAGCGCTGTGATATCCTTTATATAGTTCTGCTTAGTGCTGTGATATCCTATATAAAGTGCTGTGATATTCTTTATATCACGGTTTGTACATGTTTCCTTGCATTTGCCTGATTCTACACAGACAAGATAGTTGAAAAATAATTTTATAAAATCTTGTGGCCATCCAATGTCACAACAAAGAAAAGCATCATTTACTTTTGGCAAAGACATAAATTTTTCCCATCAATATAGTTGGAGAAATTCAGATTGTAAGAACATTTGGAAACACTTTTATTTACTTCATAATGTACTATAATGGTCGATATTAGACATAAGGGTAACACGTTACTTAAAGAAGTCATCATAATATAGATATCGGTATAAATATTGGTATAAACCATTATAATGCATTATGAAGGTATTTATAGTGTATAATAGATGAGAACTTCACAGAGCATTCCTAATGTATAATAAAAATGTATTATATTTTTAAATAAATATTTATAACTGTGTCTATAATGCTTTACAAATGTATTACAATATATTATTAATATGTTCATAGATGCTATTAGCCAAGGCATTCATAGAAAGTGTTCTGAATTGTTGTCTGAAGCTTTCAGAGTGTGTGTGCGTGCGTGCGTGTGTGTGGCTTGGCTGCACTGGCATATGCCTCAGAATCACCTGTAAATAGACATGATAAAGGACTGTGACAGAAACTCCCCCACTGTGAAAGAACATATCAAACACCAAGTTTGCAGGCAAGAGAAACTTGAACCTTTAAAAGTCCAGACAATGACCCTATTAACCTACCACACTAAATCACTGATTTCATTTCTAACCTTAGTGGATCTTAGAAACTCTCCTTTATTATTAGAACTTTTGTTGACAGACTTCAGACAGAATAAATAGATGAAGACACAAAAAAGAGGAAACGTTAAACAGGACTGTTACTGATACTCTAGGTGTTTCATTTCACAATGATATTACTTACAATCACTAAGCGTGACTGGCATACGTGCACATATATTAATATATTGCAATTTTCTGCCAGAAAAACAATTGAGCCACTAAGCTGATATACAGTAATTATTTGCTACTTTTGCAGCACAAAGCACCTTTGTAAACTAATGAGTTACAGTTCTGACTTTGCTGTTTTTCCATGAATACTTCACATTTCCATCTTCTTGGAGGCTTATCAGCTCTTACCTGCTTCTCGGTACCGAGTATTACTTTGACATTATGATAAATTCAAGAGAGGAATGCAATGTTTCAGCTGGAGCAAACCTTGACACAAAACACAACTGTGCAGTTGCTAGAGAAGATATCTTTCACAGAACTGTTTATATATATATATATATATATATATATATATATATATATATATATATATATGCTTTTTTTAGTTTTGTCATTTTTTTCTCATTTCAGTATTTCTTGCCTTAGATTTCACGACTTTTGTTTATCACAAAAATAAATGGTAACATAAGAAAACTGATGGACCATCCCAGAGGCAAAATTGACAGTTTAGATAAAGAAGTTATATGACTAATTTTAAAAATATGAGAAAATTTATATGTTATGGTAATGAGTTTGTCAATGATCCAAGTATTCCCCTTTGTGATAATTCTCCATTAATTTGGGGATTCAACTATAAATATTTATGATTATAAGTTTTCATATTAGGTGTGATGAATCATGATTAATTACAGAGAACAATTAGTTAGTTAATTTTTTTAATCAATTCCTAACCTAAATTAAAATTCAAAAATCTTCTTGCAAAGCCAACAATGAAATAGCAGGGGAACCTTTGCATGCAGGTTATTGTTTGTCTAAGTCTTACAAGGTAGCATTTATTTTACATTTATTTTACAAGCTGTGCTTTCACTAAGAAATAAATTAGGTATGCGATCAGAGGAAGAAATAAACATAAAGGACAGTGAGGACGAACATGCAGAGTTCAGCCTGCGGCCGCTCCCACCGCAAATACCACACCCCCGCACCGCTGAACAAGCTCGGTAAATGGGAGCACCTGCATATTCAAAGGGATTTCCTTTAAGATTTAAGACAGAAGCCCCCATTTTTAATAGATTAAATTACGAATTGGGGTTGGGAAATAAAATGGATCTAGGGATGGGGATGAAATAAACATCCAGGTGGCCTTACTGACGATCTGAGCTCAGCCCCCTATGGGATTGGTGACAGCAGCCTGCTGGTGGATCCACTCTGCCCCAGTTACTCATACAGTCAAAAACAAAGAAACTGGAATAGACCAAATAGAAGAAGTAGACAGACACGTGCTTTAATGGTAGCCTGATTAAGGCACCCCCCCATCCCCCAATAGGCACCCTCAGAATCCAAGCGGCTGCAGGTATTTATCCATTCACCAATCTTTATTTCATTTGTTCTGTTGAGGGTCTCTGCGACGTTTCTCCACTCGGTAACACTATTGCCGAAGTTGAACATCCACGAGGGACCAGGTGCCTCCTCCCCGTGTCCTGTGTCATTTCTCTGAATGTGTGTTAGGAGAGTAAAACCTACACCAGCTTCCCTGAGAAAGAAAGACCTACCCCAGCTTTACCAAGAGAGTAAGACCTACCCCAGTTTTCCTTAGAGAATAACACCTGCCTTTCTGCTGTGTGTGTGTGTGTGTGTGTGTGCATGTGTATACACACATATTTGTTATCATGCCTAACTATGTTACACATATATAGGTTTTATAAGGATTCAGACGATGTGTGGATGCTCTCGATGCAAACATTTAAAGTGAAGCAGTCATGTACAGATTCAGTGTGTTGTTGTTATATGGTTGGGTGTGTGTTAGACTGACACGGTCGCCTGTCATCACCTAAAAAGTGTCATCAAGGTGCTCCTTCCCCTGCTCCCCCCCCCCCCCTTCCCAGCGCCCCAGTCAGGAAACTTGTATCACTCTTCACTCTGTCTATTCCCTCCATTTGTTCTTTTGGCTCCTGGATCTTATATGAGAGGTGAAGGGCGATAGAGTAGAGCAGGCAGGTAGGTTAATGCACGCCTTGCATAAATCATGCACTTCCCACAGTATGTTCTGTACCTTTTCATTTCTTTATTTAAAGGTGTTTTTTCCATAAGCCACGGACAGTCTTCACCTGGATCTGTGGCCTTAACAGAACTTGAGGCCCTAGACCAGCAAACTGACTGTATTTCTCACGGATCTTACTGCTCCATGAGCCTCTTCACCGGCTCGTTTAATCACCTCCTATTGTTCTTAAAAGTTGGCTTTAATCCCCGTTAGGTGCCATTGTTTAACACCATTTTAATTACACTTCAAAGCAGACCTTGGTCCAGGCTCAATTCGGAGCGGAGTTAATTAAGTTCCGAGAAATCCTAATCAGAACACAGCTGACACGGAATTTACATCCGTTTCAAAGAGGAGCGTGACAACAAACTGGGACACCGATCCAAAAATAAAAGCAGGACACGGACTGGTACGGAGAAGCCGTCCAAAATTTCACAGATCCGAACGAGGGCAGGCCAGGCACCTGTCCGCTTACGGAAACACAGCAAAACGGGTAAAAGAAGCAGGTTGGTAAATAGATAACTATCAAAGCCAGACCTGGCGAGCAGATCAATGGAGGGCGGTGACTTTAATGCTCAGTTTGGCTTGTAAATAGAAAAAAAAAAACATTATTCAGCCAGGTTGCGTGTATGTGTGTGTGTATGTGTATTGGGGGGTAATTCTGTCACCATGTAGTGGAGTAGGTGTGAATTATGCAAACGTTTTGACACATACTTGGACAGGATTGGATAAAGCTGCATTCCAATCTCACAGCGGTCCCAGCAATCCGAAGCGTACCTTCAGGCATGTGCTTGGCTGTCTTCAAGTGGAGATTAACATAAGCACCTCTGCCTTTGTGCTCCTCTCAGAATAATGCTATCTGCGCTCCGCGCTCTCAGCACAAGCACTCTACTTTTATCACTTATCCAAATATTCTCCACTCAGATAATACCCACCTCAGGCCGCACCGATTACCACCTGGGTTATATTTAGAGAGTGAGACATACACCTGCGTCCAAACTGGGATGGGCCAGGCAGGTTGGCACAGTACCCAGAAGCTTCTCCAGTAAAGATCAAACTCTGCTTAAATATGTAAAGGTGCCATGGTCAAGCTAATGCCCACTTGCTTTGTCTGTGCTGGGGGATGTGCTGTCTGTGCTGGGGCTGTGCTGTCTGTGCTGGGGGATGTGCTGTCTGTGCTGAGGGATGTGCTGTCTGTGCTGGGGGATGTGCTGTCTGTGAGGGGGTGTGCTGTCTGTGCTGGGGCTGTGCTGTCTGTGCTGGGGGATGTGCTGTCTGTGAGGGGGGTGTGCTGTCTGTGCTGGGGGTGTGCTGTCTGTGCTGGGGGATGTGCTGTCTGTGAGGGGGGGGTGTGCTGTCTATGTTTGGGATGTGCTGTCTGTGCTGGGGGATGTGCTGTCTGTGAGGGGGGGTGTGCTGTCTATGTTTGGGATGTGCTATTTGTGAGGGGGGAGGTGCTCTCTGTGAGGGGGGTGTGCTGTGTGTTCTGGAGTTGTACTGAGTGTGTTGGAAAAGTGCTGTCTGTGCTAAGTAAGTATTGTTTGTGCTTGCAAACATTTTCGGAACAAGAATGGTCTCTTCCTGGAAATGCATGTTTCTTCAGCAGCCCATGAAATCTAATGTTAATCCTGCCCTCTTTAGTCCGATTTCCATAACTGCATTTCTTTCGGTCCCAGTGGAGAACACATTTTAGCAGTGACCCCTCCCTTCCCACTCATCGCCCTGTGGAAATTGCCCTTTAAAAGGTTTTTTTGGCCACCGGTGCTGACAGGAAACAGAACAGGAAATGATGTAATGGTTCCAGAAATGGGGGCTACTCGAAGCATGACCCCAACATTTGGGTGGGGGCTGTGAGATGGTCTTTGAGGTAAAACAGGGGATTTGTTGGGGGGCTTTCCCAGAACTAGGATGTCAGAATACTGACTGTTATTATTTATGATGTACACACACAGCATTAATATATAATTGTTCATAATTACATAATTATTATACATTAATATATCATAATTATATCTACTAAGCAGATAAGACAGATGATACAATTGCATTGAAACTTTTATTTTACTGTTACTAGGGTTCATGTTATTTGATCATATCTATACTCCTCGATATAGTTAATTATTGTACTAAAATTATTCGATGAGTCTGTTAATTATTAATGAATATTTTAGAAAGATTATGCACAGCAATTCAGTGATTAGATACATAGGATTAGTTATGACACACACATATATATTCTTCAATCACCATGAAAACCATATTTTATTAAAGCTATGTTTCGATTAAACAGTATGTGTTAAATAGGATATATATGAAAATCAGTTATGCATGTTTCAGTATTATTTGGGTTCTATTTTATATATAATCTTGTGTTCTGAGATTTACCGTACTTTTCTTTATGATTTAACTTTATGTAACTATTTTACTTTTCTTCTTTAAATATATCATATGTAATTATATCATTTGCTTAGCATAAAAAATTTAAACTTATTTTATTCTTTCTCTGTTAAAAGTTATTGATGTTACGAACCGAAGGAACATCTGACACGGTAACAGGGTAATAAACGACACGACCGCAAAAGCCGGGAGCGGGAAAACGCGCATTTAGTGTCAAAATATACGGAAAAGGGGGCTTCCTGCGTCGTGGAAGGGTGCCCGTCTACCAGACATACATGTGCCAGTGAGTCTTCGTCATAATCCACCCATTAATCCCGATCAACCAGAAAACACACACTAACAAACCATAATCACCCACCCATTCATCTCCTAACTGCTTATTAGGGTTAGAGTTGGAAAAAAAATCCATAATTGTGTTCGTATGTATTGTCTAATTGAAGCTCTTTAATTCGTACATATGTTACACAACACCACCTGCTACTACTACTACTACTTTTTTTTTTTTTTTTTTTTTATTGTACTGATTTACAACATATATACTGTATATACTGAACATATACTATATTCAGTAGCTGAAATGATGTTGACAGCCAACTGCAGGCAGTCCTGCCAGGAGAATTTAACCCGAGGCGCGTCCCGCGTTTACGCCCAGCTGTGCGGCCGCTTCTGCACGGCGGAGAGCGCGCGAGAAGGCGAACATCCGCGGCGGCGGAGGGCTGGCGCTCACTGTGCAGCCGAACCGGCAAGATAGAGAAAAGGGTGATGAGAAAACAGCAGAAAGGCAGGCATTATGAATTTTATTAATGGCTGTGAGACTACACAGAAACATCAAAGGTCCGCGGAAAAGATTAATGACCCCGTGTGAGACTGTTTAATTACCTCCGGCTAATTAGATTCTTGACCAAATTTTTAATATCTGCATTTCTTCTAAAACTTAATTGAGATTCCACCGTATTTATCAATCTTTGCCGGGAAGCCCATAGTTCTCCGCTTTTTGTTCTGTTTCGGCTCCTGTGCGCGTTTCTGCCGCGTCAACGCACGGTTATCACTCGGCGCGCTCTCCCCCGGCGCCGCAGCCCCCTGCTCCTGCCCGCTATTATCCAGGCTGGGATCAGATACTTCTTGTGTGCTGCCCCGTAAATTGCCCCCCTTAATTTTCTTTGGTGCCTTTTACCTCACCGGACAGCCAGGCAGAACCAAATGGTCCTTGTTTCCTGGAGCCCAAGCGGTGCTCCTTCAAGGACCCTATTCCACATCCAGTCACCCACTATGACTTTCACACTCTTATTGACTATTATTTGCAGACCCAAAGCTCTTTGCATCCTTCACCTGGTTGTTTCGCCTTTATTTATGTCTTAGTGTTTATTTATTTATGCACATATTTATTTTTGGCCTATATTTCTAACCCAGTTCAGTGTGATTCTGTTTATTGTTTTTGTACTTTTTGTCTTGATTGTATATTTGTACACTTCATGCTACCACCTCCACCAAAACATTCATTATACTTCTGTAGTTAACAAACAAAAAGATACTGATTCTCCTCTTTATTTTCTTCCCGTCTGCTGTATCTTCTTGCTAGTAGACACGATCGAAGTGGAATTCAGACAATACCCAGTTCAAGCTTCAAAATGTCATAATTAACAGTGCCGCGGCTCGCGCTTTTCCTCGAGTGTTTCGCTGAGTTCTGACGACGGTGCCGCCTGGTGCTGAGGCGCTTCGAGCGCTGCCCGCCGCTCACGGACAGATCTAAGCAGCACCATCTGCTGTCCCTCTGCTCTCATTGCAAAATTCAAACATCTCCACCTGTGTCCACACAGGGCCGGCATATTTTCACAGATGCGAAACTGCAAAAACCTCACGAGCGACTCACTGCGTGTGCGTATCCCTGTTAAAAGGAACATCGCTGCCTATTTTGTTATAAATATTATTCACCTGCACATTTGGAACCTGAAACGCTACTCTCGACCAGGTCAGATTGTACATCCTATAAAGGAGCGATGCTATAATGAACGAGACACGTTTTTCTTACGGACCGAATCTAAGAAAGACAAAGAATTAATCTATTTGCCTTCAGCTGTGTAAATTGCACTACATTTATCAATAAATAACAGCTTCACTGCCTAAGTGAAAATCAGAGACACTCCAGTCCCCTAACAATTACAATTTAAACTGTCAAAATAAACCAATAAAACACCAAAAGAACAGATACTAATTAAATTAATCAAAAGGCATTCTTTTTAAAACCCGTTTCCTCAAACTGCTCCTAATTGGCAGTGTCTCATAACGCCGCAGTTTCAGAAATACCAGACATCTGCTGTCTCGCTCCTGTTCCCCTCCGGTTGCTACTCTTCTGGTCAACGTTCAAATTCTATTTTTTTTACATGAATAAAAATGTAATCTAGAGCAGCTACTGCAGGTCTAGATGTAAAATAAGAATTTAAATAATGTGCGTGTTTGAGCAGCTATCTTAAGGTAAATGAGAACCCGAACACGCTGTTATGCGGGCCGTATGCGGTCACGTGACTCCCGTCATTAGGCCGATGAATGTGTGTCCGGCCGTGACGCGTGCAGCCGTCACTGATCTGAGAACGGGCCATGGTCAGCACGGTAAATGCTCACGTTAAGTGTCCTCCCTGCGTACTGGACCGAACCATGGCAGCCTCCTTGACTAGCTGTATTCGTTTGTGGTTCTGCTCTCTGTAAAATCCGGACATGGTAGTGTTCTAAAGTCCCAGGGGGCTGTTTTCTGGGTCTGGTCCCGACTTAAAATCACTCGCATTAGCTGTCTTAGCAACACAGTGACGGAACATAGTACCTAATAAAGTGTCTATATATATAGGCCTACAGTATGCTATATGAGGTATCTCTTTTTGTAACGATGAAATGGTTCAAATTGTCATAAAATATCTATAGTTAAATAATTATTAAAAATCAAACGTATTATCTGCCCTTCCGGCTCTAATGCCCACAGTTAGTTTCTATTTTCATCTGAGTCCCTCGCTATGTGACCCCCTGGCCCTGGGGCCTCTGCAGTCACAATGCAACAGAGACCCTGGCCTTGGGTAAACTGCTAATATCTACTGTAAACGCAGCAAATGGACACATGGAGCAGCCAGGGAACTTCACAGCCATTTTACTTTGTCCTTTAAAAGACGTCCCCCTCTTATCCCTTCCAGGTCTGATGTACAGGAAACGATAGCTGAATGTTAATCTCAAACCACAGTGATTTACAATCATCCCGACATATTAAGCGAACAAAACTACTAAATAATTTAATACAACTCCTTCCTTTGTGGTTTCTCAAAAGGAAACCTTCATAAACCAAACACTCTTAGATTAGGATGGACACTCCTCGCTTAAGAAGTTAATAAGGGTTTATCATTTGTCTTGAGTGCTGTTTATTGCATTTCTGTAGGACAAAGCATCCTTTTTTATTTTGGAAATATAGATAGAGGAAATAAGCTGATCACTACATGACTCACGGGACTAAAATGCATTTCTTTTATCAGAATAAATCAGATCCGTTCCCTTCAGGCACAATGCAGATTCATTCTGCTAACGATATTCTGAGCTACAGGACGTTTTTTTAGAAATATGACCCAAACAGTTAGCATGCCTTTCCTTTCCTACCATGCCGTTCGTATCAATCTATGACATCATTGTCGACAAGGCGCCAGCATCCAGATTTCTCCCACCAAATATCCATCAATCCTTCCAACATCCAAGTCGCAGGGGGCCTGGAGCATATAATGGACTGGTGTCTCATCAGGGATGGACCCAGTCACATGTGCTGTGGTTTTTGGCTTGGGCTACAGGGTCACAGTGAGCCTGCATCACATAAGTGTTTAATGAAAATGGATGGATGGATGGATGGATGACAAACTTCCAGGAGTATCTCTATTTAAATTTTTAAAAATCATGTTTCATTTACCCCAATCTAAACAAATTTTATAATGTGAGACCTTTCATGCAATATTTATATATTAAATGCTGCAATACATTATATGGCCTTTAGAGAACACTTTTCTTAAAAGTTAAGAATGATTTCCTCCCAGACATCCGAATCCAGCCAGCTTACTGTATGTACCATCGCTTGTGAGCTATTGACTACATGCAGAGTTAAAGAAGGTTACAGCTTCCCTGCCACTGAGATATCAGCCATCAAAGCACATGTCATCGAAACAAGCGGTCAGTTAAATCACTGGGATCACACCATGGACGCCATGGACGAGGTCTTATTTACAACATTCAGCAGAGACACCAGTGATCTCGCTCCATTACCAGGGCAAGGATCCACAGACAGCTGTTGTATTCCCGCCCCTCTCACTGTCGCTGTGTTTGGGTTACTCGCAATAAACGGTTTCCTGTCGCGAGACACACCTGCATTTTATCTGATGTGAAACCAAGGTTAGTGTGACAAGCACACTGCATTCACACTGCATTCACACTGCATTCCCATGACCACTTCCTGTCTGCGCTTTCAGCGGGGGCTTTTTTCCGGGGCCCCAGGAGGGCCTCCCACCTCCTTTTTCAGGAGGCTCTCTGACTCTCTCTCTCTGCTGTGAGCCCGATGCCAGTGTGAGGAACCACCTCATTAATGGGGGTGTCGTTGTTTCCAGAGCTTGCGCTGACTTTGGCGTAAAGCTATACTGCACACTTTAGTAAATAATGTAGACGAAAGATACTTATTCTGGGATGGGAGTCGCATGGTACCGTCTGACTGAGAGAGATGGAGGGAACAGAATGAAAGAGGAAAACAGCAAGCGGTGAATTAATGATAGCAGCAAGAAACGAGTGCCTTGACTGGTGCCTCTACTGAATCCCGTGTTTCTTTCAAAATAATTGTTTTCTGACAATCCCCAAATTTGTTTGGCTCGGTGACAGTTATTTCAGATGAATATTTTCGTCGTGGGATAGAATTTTGCTTATAGATAAAAAAAATCCCAGTTTCATATTTAAATTATTTAGGCTTTTAAAAACAGTTATCCGCACAGAATGGATGGATATAAAGGCAGTGAAAGTATTTCTTCTCATTTATAATTTTTTTTTAGGTTTAGTTTCATTTTCCGCCCTGTCCCCTTCTCACTCAGATGTATAGGTGTGGTCAGGGACACTTTCAGACCCAGAACTCATCAAAAAGTAGGTGCCCTTTTCATCTCTTCTTGAATGTAATTATAGTACTTAGCGCTGAGATAGAGGTTTTAGCACATTAGCAGCGGGCTGTCTCATTTCCGTCTCATACCACAGGAGCACTGGGGTTTGATGGCGGCTTTTTCAGAAGCTTAGTGCCTTTTTGTGTGTAGCAGGGCTATCCAAGGGTCTCCACCAAACACAGGCCGGTCTGCACACGGAGCATGTGTTTTCACATGTTCGTTTAATTAAAAATCTAAGGCAGGTACTAATTATCAAAACAAACCCTGAATTCTACGATTCATTTATTTACATTGTTTTCCCTGGGAAGAAAAGGATTTCAAAACCATCTGGATCATGAATAATGTAACAATAATGCAATAATTACGATTCATAATCTTGCACCACAGGATGTCCGGAAACAGGAATATCACTCATTCGCCATGTGTTTCCAGGCATTTTGAAGGATCCTGAGGAGAATCACAAGGACACATTTTCACGCAGTAGGAGTGAGGGACGCCCCCACACTTTAACACGGTACACCACCAACACCGCCCGCACCTCCACCCTGACCGGAGCAGAAGAAGTGAGGGACGCCCCCACACTTTAACACGGTACACCACCCACACCTCCACCCTGACCGGAGCAGAAGAAGTGAGGGATGCCCCCACACTTTAACACGGTACACCACCCACACCGCCCACACCTCCACCCTGACTGGAGCAGAAGAAGTGAGGGACGCCCCCACACTTTAACACAGTACACCGGGAACATCCTTGGACCTCCACCCTGACTAGTGTGGAGTACAGTAAAATACCGTTATAACGGACTTGACGGGACCTGGCAAAACAGTCCGTTATATCCAGAGTTGCTGTATGCCC
>JAODUD010000098.1:362473-375454 GCA_026784285.1 Stomatorhinus walkeri
TCCCACCCCAGCAGACACACGTGTGGTACAGATTATTGTATTGTACATGTAGTAATCCAACTTTACCTGATCAGATATGTGACTATTAATAATCCAGACTAGGTATCTGTGCTGGATATCACCGGCACGCCAGGCGCATTCTTGGTGGAGCTGCATGTTCGTTATAGCCGAACAAAGCTACAGCTAAAAGCAGCCCTAAGGACCAAATTGTTTGTCCGTTATAAGCGAAATTCCATTTTATGTGAGTGCGTCATATCCGATGCTTTTCCTGCATGTTCTTAAAGGCGCAGGTCCGGGACCAGCGGACCTCGTCCGTTATAGATATTCCGTTATAAGCGAGTCCACAATAATGGGCTTTTACTGTATTTGGGAACACTAGAGATAGAGATGGATGGATGGATGGATGGATAGATAGATATAGAAGCACTCATCGAAAAACGACACCACTCTGACCCTGTGACCAGGAAGGTGGAGATGCAGTTATTCACACCTCCTCACTCTCTAAACACGACCCCCTTCCAAACAAGCACCACATTGGCTGTCTGACCTTGGTCAGGGGGGGTTAGGGAGGGACATAAATCCTTTCGGGTTTGCTCCACAGCCGGCCTATTAGAGGCAATTTTAAAAAACATGATTTTTATCAACCTTTAAACAATGAACGATGAGGAGGGACAACAAATATGTATCCAGGATCAGAAGACGTGACCTCTGTGGCGTTGGGGCTGTTGTGTGTTAGCTCAGCAGATTAATCTGCGGGGGAGAGCGATGGTCAGGAGACACCCGGCGACATAATTGAAAGGGGGGCCATTGTGATGGTGAGAAACAATGAGTAATTAAAATCGGAGGCGTATAGCTTATGTTCTGTCATCCGTGAAAGTGCGGGGTGTCTTCCATCTCGGCCATAATGAAAAATAAGTCAGGTAATTGTCATCCCACATTGTGTGTCGTCATCTATTAAATGTGCAATTCATCTTCCCTCACAAGTGGCAAAAACAGGTACATTCATTTATAACCCGTGAGCAAAGAAATGTTGAGCCTTTATTGTTCACATAGGTCACAAAATGCTACATGCACTCTAACATTAACTCTGTGTCACACACACGCACACAGTCATGCATAAATCTGGGTGTAATTAGGTCATGCTTATTAATGCAGCATAGAAGAATGAAGCAACATTTTGCGAATAGCGTCTTTTGAAGTCTTAAGGACACCTTTTAGTGTGTAGACGTACGACAGACTGACAAAACAAATGCCGCCGTGTTTCCCGCCCCGGCGGCCTGCCGTTACAGGCCCGCCTCGTGCGAGGCCTTCACTTCAAAAGCAGCAGCTGTCAAAGCACCGCGGGAAAAAACCTTCAGGAGGTAAACCTGCTGTGCTTTGAAATGCCTTTTCCCAATAAACAGACAGGCGGCCAAGGATTCTGGGAAAGGCTGCGGCCAGAGGACGCGGCGCTAAACTGAGCACACCTAAGCCTGAAGGTGTCAGCGCAAATGCGACCACGGATGCAGGCCGAGTCGGAAAGGGCCAGCGCGCCCAACAATGCTGCTGAGCCGCACCCCCCTTGCCGATGTGGGTTCAAAGAGGTTCTGCCACTGACAGGCAGGGACAGGCCCAAGGAGAGTCCAAATTGTGCCCTCCCCCCAACTTTGCTGTCATTTTGGCAGTTTCAGAATAGTGCCCCCCCCCCGCCCCCCCACCGCCCAGTCCTCCAGGCTGTGACCCTAGGGACCTGGAGCCAGCTCAGGGTCACTGCCGCTCCGTCCCCCCTCGCCTCTCTTCATGCCAGATCGGGATTCCTGATGACAGGATGAGAATTTCATTGTACACTGGTGGCTTCCGAGGCCAGTGGTAGACTGTCATTCCCTCTATTTTTTCCCCTTTCCGGGGGGAGAAGAGGGCGCCCTCCTGTTCTAGGCAAGCTAAACTCCATCCATGTTGTCAGACATTTACGTCTGACTGACAAAATGGCTTTTCAGCTGTCTCTCTCTCTCTCTCTCTCTCTCTCAGAGGCAATTAATATATAAAGAAGGCCTATCATGGACAGGAGGAGTAAATAGAATATTGAGTAAGAGAAGCAGCCAATCGGTGGAGATCTTTGGGGAATGCAGGCGGCACACTTTCTTGGTAGGGGGTGCAGGCAGTGTAGATTCTTGGGAGACATGGCGGTAGTGGGAGATGTGGTGGCAGTAAGAGACGCGGTGGCAGTGGGAGATGCAGTAGCCGTGGGAGATACGAAGGCAGTGGGAGATGCAGTGGCCGTGGGAGATGCAGTGGGAGACACAGAGGCAGTGGGAGATGCAGTAGCCGTGGGAGATACGTAGGCAGTGGGAGATGCAGTGGCCGTGGGAGATGCAGTGGGAGACACAGAGGCAGTGGGAGATACGGCGGCAGTAGGAGATGCAGTGGCAGTAAGAGACGTGGTGGGAGAGGGAGATGCAGTGGTAGTGGGAAACGCAGCAGCAGTGGAAAATGCGGTGGCAGTGGGAGACGTGATAGCAGTGGGAGATGTGACAGTGAGGAGTGACACTTGTGGGGGTGACATTCCAGGGATGACATTGAGGGCTAACAACATATGGGCAACATTAGGGGGTGATATCTGGGGTGACTCTGAGGGGTGACATTGCGGGGGTAATATTTTGGGGGTGACATTCAGGAAGTGCCACCATGGGGTGGCAGTACGGGGGTGTCATCACAGGGGTGACACCGGGGGGGGGGGGGGGTGACATTACAGGGTGACATTTCAGGCCCCTAACAGGGACTCTGCAAAAAAAAAGAGAGACAATGCATGAATAAACCACAGGATTCAAGAAACACAAAGCAAAATTCGGAACAAGCAGACGAAAACGCAAACAAACATGGGCTGTTGTTATAGGGCGCAGACGTCAGATGCCCTTGATTAGTGGGGTTAGCCAGAGCTTCCCAGTGGCTGGAGGACAGTGGTAAAGTAAACACTTGGCTCTTACCGGAGCGCGGCGTGCCAAACCTTCAGCAGGCGGCAAATCGTACCTTTGCCTTTGTTCAAGCCTGTCTAGTCACTAATCTCCTTGGTGCGATGAAGAAGCTTACCAGCTTTATGTCAGCATTCCCTTCCCAAATTTCATTATCACCATCGGCTGTACGAGTGACGCCTCGCCTACACGGCCCTCCTGGAACCACAGCACCACCAAATAAGCAAAGATAGAGTTAACCAACAGGCTGTGTGTCAAACGAACATGCACTGGGTGCAGTCTGACGCAAGCGCAGAGGCGCATTGGGGCACGGACCACCCTACTAGCGAATTCAAAGGCCGTAGCACTCCAAGGTCCGCCTCAGATCGGTGCTCCGTAAGGTGTCGTCCCGCTAAAGGCTCTAGCAGGAAAACGGCTCAAAACAAGAGCGACAAGATCCGCACTTTCCATTACTGACAGAAATGTCTCACATTCAAAGCAGGGCCCCCAATTAATGGCCAATGTGGACTAACTGCTGTACTGGTACAGCTGCAGTTATCACATGTAGGTTTAAAATATACAAGCTTGAAATGAGCAGGATCTCAGCTTCTCTTCACCTTGCACTGCATAAGTGGCATACTGGATGGTATACTGCATCTGTGTGTGTGTGTGTGTGTGTGTGTGTGGTACAAGTATACTTTGCACCATGGGGACCATATGTCCCCACAATGTGGTATAAACCCATTATTTTGATGTTGTGGGGACCATTTTTTCAGTCCACACAAAGGGAAATTCAGTTTTATAAAAACTTGTGACTGCAATCAAAAAACTAAAAATGCCAGAAGACCTGTATTTTGTTTGGTTACTTGTGGTTAAGGTTAGGGAACACGCACACTCGGAAATTTAACAAACTGTGAAAACTAAACTAAATCTAAGAAAAGTTAAAAAGTGCACAAAGAAACCACTTTGCGAAAAACTCATTTAAGAATAATGAGTATCGTGCAAAAGTATATTTCACAGGATGCTAAACATTGCTGCGCTAAGTACATATTTTAGCTGGCTGCGCAGCGTGGTGCGCCGGCTGCGCGGACGCGGCAGGGTGCAGCGGGGAAAACGGCTCCCTCGACCCTCTGCCTGCCTCTTTCATTCAGCCCCACGCCGCGTCTCTCAGCGCCTGGGATCTGCCTCTCCGCTGCCACGGCGTCCCGTGATAAAGCCGCGCCGAGCCGCTATTATTTATTTCTTTTGGTGCGGCAACGCGGGTAACCGTTTTAATATCGCCGGTGAAACATGATTATTACCCCTTAATGCTGAAATTAAAGAAGGTTCCTTCCTTAACGCTAAATTTTTCCTCTGTAGCCCCCCACGGCCCTGCATCTTTATCTCCCCATGTGCTTCTGGTTTGAAAACCTTTCCCCCTGCTGTTTGAAAAATATTTCTCATTTTTGTCCCCCATGGTGCAGAGAATCCCCAAAGGCGAGCCATTAGTGATCTTCTCCCCAAACACTTATTACTCGCGCTCATACTTCCTGCGCTGCCTCATTGGCTTTCGGTAAATTATGCAGATGAGGTGGTGCTCGGCATATAACCCTCCTTGCACTGCGACTTTGCGAGCGCCACGCAGATTTCCGAGGACAGGCGAGGCCATTAAAGCGACTGGCACCGTCAGCGAGATTTATGCGCGGATGACAGATTAGATAGGGGGCGTTTCACTGCTTGCAGGTCTGAGTCCGACCCTCTGTTTGCATTTTGGGATGGGATGTAGTTTCGACTTCAGAACACTCGTTTCCGTTCCAAGGGTAAAAAAACAGGACAGATCGTTTGTTATTGATGAGCTTACAGAGACCTAAATGACGTTCTTATCCTTAACTGTGTTACTATGCCAAAGTTTTTTTAAGTTAACTTATCGTTAGCAAAGTGACTCAGGCAACTGGATGTCTTTGGCAGGGAATGGATGAGGATACATGTGTAATTAGAACATCATTGTACCGCACAGATAAGGCACTCGCACACGGGGAGAACATGCAAACTCCACGCAAGCCGTGAAGGTGTGAGGCCCCAGGGCTGCTCACTGAGCCGTCGTTCCTCACAGACCTTTCCGGAAGGTAAACCCAAGGGGCCAGGCCAGTGGCTGCCATAGTCCATAATTTCTTTATTCAGACAGCATATCCCCCCCCCCCCCCAAAAAAAAAAAAAAAAGCACGCAAGCTGCTAGCTTCATGTGGCGTGTAAGTAAACCCTCACATTTGTCACGGAAACTTCTAGCAAAGTGTCGTTTAGTGGAGAGCGGACAGCTCGGGTGGGCATTGAGGGTAACTCCAGCCTGTCTGAGTGGCCCCCACCCAGGTAGGGGATGTGGGGGGGGGGGCATGGAAAGGAGATGGGGTTGTTGTGACAACCAGTCATTACGCTTCAGGTGTTCAGGTTCCCACAAGAGGCAACGACAGACCAGCCAAGGAGGAAAGAAAAGAATCATGATTATTTTCTCATGTGTTTTATTAAAAATATGAGTCCTTCCTGTTTTGTAAGGGGAGGGGGAGGTATTACTGCCCACTTCACGGAAAGATGGCCTCTGTGGCACCATGGCCCCAGGTTCAGTGTTTCGGAGGAAAGACCGGTAAGTGTGAAAATCAGCGAACCACGGAGGAGCACATCACCGCGTTAGCGCTGCAGAAACCTCCGAACTCCTGGAGTAGGTCTCTCCGCCTTTGAAGAGGAGCTTTGTGAGTGCATTAAGCGCAGACCCAAGACCCGCACATAACCTCCTTAGGCATGTTTGTGCATTTGTAATTCCGATCTTGATCTGTGTGCAGAGATGGGGGTACTCCGCACCGGACGCTCCCGGCTGTCCCGCTGTCCCCAGGGCCCTGCACTGCCCTCCCCCGACTTCACCTCTCACCCTCTGCATTCGAACCCCAGTGGCCAAAATTAAACTTACGGGGGGAAAGGTCATCCTCTTCCCTTTCCTAGGAGACCGACAGGAGAGGGAAGACTTCCTGCCGCGCAGTCCTGACTGCCGCGGCTTCTGCCTGACCTTAACCAGCGATTTAGGGCCAGCTAACCATCCTAACCGCTACATCATTACCCACTAAATAACCAAACTGATTCAGGGTCAGCTGCTGGGGGCAAGTATATCTGTTTGACCACAGCGGCAGATTCCCTGTAAAAAGTTCCTGTTTCTTAGTAAAATAGCATTTTCAGCACCATATTCTTATTTCTAAACATGAATTAGCTCTCATTGGAAAGTAATTTGTCAATAAGGCATTCATTTTTAAATAATAATAATGATAATAATATTGCATACGATGTATAGACAGACAGATAGACAGACAGATATATCTGGGAGGAACGGGAGCGAACAGCTCTGCCAGTCAGGAAGGAGGGTGAACAGCTCCGCTTATATATCCTGTAAGAAGGATGGAAACCCAGCATCGTTCCCGAACGCGGGATCCTTCCGTGCGGCATTCATCTCTGCTACTGCCAGTCTCTTGTCCCCCCCTCGGCCATTTTAGCCGTTGAGGCTTTTTACACGCCGGGTGCACTCGCTGCACACAGATTACTCTGCCTGGGCCGCCTAGTGTAGTCATGAGGAAGGACAGAGCCCTAGCTTAATTACGTGAGCGGGACCTGCAGCTACAATAACTGTTTGGGAAAACGGGCGGCAAAACGTGTTCAGTCGCTGTTTGTGCTTCTTTAATACCCCCCTGGGGGACAAATAACCTGACAGGATTTATTTAAGTGTGTTTGAGTAATGCTAAAAGCCCACTTACAATCTGCTATAGACACAGAAACGGCTCCTATTAATTGGATGGTATCATGACTATCAGTGAGTTTTAACGGGACGCATTGTGGCTGACGGAGGCAGCCAAAACAAGGCAGACCCTAAATTTAGAGCAGAACAGTTAGTGCTCACATTATGGTGATTTACTCCATGCAATGAATAGTAAAACTTTGTCCACAAAGTGAAAGCGCGCGCGCACACACACACACGCACACACATTAATGCATACCCCTTAAATCCCTTATTCTGAAGGGAAAACTTCTATTTCTAACCTTCTTAAAAGTTTCAGTGCTGCTGATTATATTGTGAATCAGATAGCATCACTTTGGCCAGATTCATGGTTTTAACGAAGTTGTTTGCCTGTCAGGCTGGGGCGGAGGGTTGGGGGGTACAGATCAGACCCCTTTGTCTGTCTTTAAAAGACTGTGAAGTTAAGTAGGTCAACTCAGTTTTCATCTAATACATAACTGTATTAGTACTACAGTATTATTTCAGAATCCATCGGTCAGATATTAGCATGCTTAGAAATAGATAGTAATTATAGCAAAAATTGTAGGAATTTAAGCTTTATTTAGAAAACATTCATTAACCAGGCTCAGCGAATTCACAGTTTTATTCAGATACTCTGAGCCGTCACAAACGCCAAACGCCTGTCTCATTTTGATATTCTCCCTTCTTAAGTCTCACACTCATACAAAAGATGTTTTCAAAGCAAGTGGGGTTTTCATTGTCATTCTGTCAGCTAAATTAATAATGTCATTGGTCTGATAATGTCTAAGGGTCAAACTTAATTTAAATCTCAGTCCATTAGAAGCTTGTTTTCCGATAAACAGACTCAGCGGGGTGGGGTGTGGGGCTCATTTAGACAGCGTGCATTCCCATCTTCTCCAAAGGCTCTTAGGTCTTCTTCTGAGTGACAGGTACACACGTCTGGATGTATTTTCTGGGGAGATTTATAACCGGCTGTCCGCCTGAGACTTTCACTAAGCCGGAACGGATCGGGAAGGACAGGCTCCGGAGCTGGCGGGTCGCACCCACAGCCCTCTCATTGGGTTTGGTCACGAAACCAAAACGAGGAGGCCGTGCTTTAAAATCCGGATTTGCCCGGTCTCTAAAGGACGTGCCGTCTGTGCTCAGAGTAAAAAGTTACAGGTTTGAAGAGGAGGTGCACTGGAAGATCAGGATATTGCCCCCTGCTCAGTGCTTCCTCGCTGCGGGCCTTGGGTTCCGCACGGGTCCTCCCGCTGGTCTGTCATTCGCCGGCAGTTTAAGAAGCACCAATCAGCTCAGCCTGTTAGCCTTTGCCTGCGCCGCCTTTCTGCACATATGGCCGCATCATGGCGTGCGGTTCACAAGTGGCTGTAACCTCGAGCTGGAATGTACCTGTAATTAATCCAGGAAAATATCAGTGTTTTAATGGACACAATGATAAGTTGCTTCAAATAGATGTATTGGCTGATAACAAGCAAGATGTCATTTCACAGTAAGTGAACTGTAAAGCAAAATACTCTCCCTTCAGCCACCATGCCTGGCGTGGTAAACTTCACCTCTCGGATCCGATTACCTCACATGTTGCTGGCCACGGACCTGGGGCTCTCATATCACATCCCACTTTCCGACGCCTTTACTCCAGGCCTCCGGTTCACCGCAGGATCACGTGCTTGTGGGCAGAGGCCAGGCTGTGTGAGCGAGACCAGCCAGTGAAGGCGGCATCCTCCCTGCTACCCCGCCCATACTCGCCTGCTTGCCTGACGCATGGTGTCCGGTTAACGCTAATAAATGCTCTGAATCGATTTTCATACCGGCGAGTAGGAAAATATCCATCAGGTTCAGTCAGAAAAACAAACACTCACGATGGTTCTGAGATAATAAAGTACAGGGGCGGTCGTACATCTGATAAACGATAGCATTACATCAAACCAATTATTATTATTATTATAGGATATATTTAAACGATATCTGAAAAGGATTTATTTTTCTGTGTTGATGTGCAGCATCTATCCCGCGACTGGCCCGTCTTAAAATCCCTGGGCTGAGACATGGTGGTCATTATCTCTGTCCTCTTTTCTTGATTTAGTGTACGCCCCTTTCCTTCTTGGAAAGATTAAACTCCCGTCGTAGACTTGCATGTCATGGAAGAAGGCTGGCAGTCATCTTGTTTTAGATGAGTGTTTCTTTTGACGGAGACCTGAACCCCGTCGGATGCAGTCGGCATGCGGCGACCGATCATTTGAGAGACAAGGGCCTGTCTCTTTGAACTTGTAGCAGACAAGCCTGCGTCAAACCGATTGCTCTGCGTTTCCGTTATTTACGGTTACACTTCAGATATTGCGACACTCTGCTAAATTACATTTACAATGGGAGAGAGTGATCGCCTGTCAGAAAAACACAAGTAGGCAACTTTCCGTAGTTATTCCAGAACATTCCGGCCTCGATGTGCTCACCTCTCTAAGTAAATGCTGCCAAAAGTCTTTCTACGAGAACCATGAGTGATCTGGAGTCACGTCCTCCAGGAAGATCACATTACGTAACGTAACAGGCGCCGCAAAAAAGACGTAAAAAAAAAAAAACACTTCAATGTACATCGTGTCACAGCGAAAACGGCCGAGGAAATGGGATTAATGCCGCTGGGCCAGAAATTCGGACTTCATATCATGACGGGAGTGGTAACATAAACCACACGCGCTTCTCTTTATTCCCCCGGCGTTGAAAAACAGACTCAGACACAAACTTCTTAATCTAATAAATTGATTTTCTGTATTCTCGACTGTGGGCTGACAAACACAGACTCCCCGTGGCTCAGCCCCTACATCCATTTCCTGTTTAAAGCAGCCCAGCATATCAGAAGATAATAGGATGGTCCAGTAGCCCCCAAACTGTTTTCATGCTGAACAGTAACTATTCATCTGGGTCTGGCCATGGTCACCTAAGGATTAGTGGCTGTGTTCATAAGCTCTGTTTTAGCGTCCCGATTCTTTGAGCGAAAGCCTCAATCCGTCCGCGATGAGGCTTTAACATCGCTTGCAAATGAAAAACAGATTATCCTTGGATATGAACTCCCATGCTCTTCTGTCACTGGACAGCTGTACCGAAATGAACAATGAGAGGTTCACTCATGTCCGGGGGGCTGGTGTCATCTGCACCAGCAGATTGTTGGGGGGGGAGGAATCAAGACCCGACTTCACAGGGCTGTCCCAACACCACGCCGACAGCACGGAGGGGAAAAGAAAAAAAAAACACACTGAATTAATCACAGACCCACAACTCAGTTCTGAAGTCATACGTTCTCTCCACATGGGGAAAAAGATTTACCACCCATGGCTTGAGTTGATGCCTGTGAAATATGTCAAAAAAAAGAAAAAAGATTTTAATCCAATTGCTGTCAAGACTTCCAAGTGTAGCATGAAACGGATCAGGACAACAATGCAGATCAAAATGCGAGGCCACTGCTCTGCCAGGGGGGGGCTGCCCTTTCTGCACGCCTGGTGGGGGGGAGGGGGGGAGACCCGTGTTTATGCGTGTACATGCCGGTACGGGAACAGGTGCGACAGAAACCTGCCTGACTTTGACATCCTGAAGTACAGCTGGATCTAAATATGTGTGGGAAATAACAGGAACAAAGGAGCGACCCCTTGTGATGCGCATGCAGATGCACAGTGCTGGCTCTCAGTCCACGCTGCTGGCCCCTGGCGCCCCCCAGAGGTCTCCTCATCCCGGCGCATTTGATGAATTCTGTTTGACGTCGGCAGGCTTTCCGGATGGTCTCCATAGCTGGGTGGGGTGGTGCCGGCCGTCAGCGCATTCCTCTGGATTTGGCCAGTTGGCGAGGCCTATCTCTACCCTGGCAGACGACCCGGGAGGCCTCTCCCCCTAGCCCCCGGGCTGCCTTTGATGCAGCACAGGCCCTGTTGACATTTTTGTTGTCTGTGTTAACACGTTAATTGGGGAGGGGGCTCACCTTCCCCCCACAATCAGAAAAACAACGCGGGAATGAAATCAACACGAACACGCAGCATTTGATGAAAGAGCCGGGGACGGCAGAGGACCATGGCGTTTTCTAGCAGAGCTGCTCCTCTGCGAGTCTCAGCGCGCGTCTGCTGGGCCTGCGCAGCTGGCTGCCCTGTCAGGTGAAGCACACCTGCAGAGGCTCTCCAGAGGACACACCCCCCTCTCTTCCAGAACTGCGGCACGTGGTGGGATGCTTCACATAGCTTCACATAGCTTCCCATGGCTGAGGTATAATGCTATTTTTAAGCAGAACGGCCGTGTCTGACAAAGAGCGCCCCCTGGAGGAGTATGTGTGCCTCTGCAGTCTGCCGGTGTGTCCTTCCTCCATGTAAATGTTTGCAGTATTCTCCTTGTTCGTCATAGTCATCCATTGGTTGAAAGTTGCTCCGGAAAGGCATATTAATATTCAGGCCTGCCCAAGGCCGGTGATTATCCCTGTGACCCCCCCGCACCACAGGTTAGGCAGGGGGGCTGAAATGGTTGCAACCTGGGCTTTCACAAGGAGCGTGTTTGGGGTGTGGCACATCATCAGGATATTTACCATGTTCTACCTCAGCGACCACCCAGCACCCCCCAGACTTCCAGGCGACTGGCACCCAACCCAATATGCCCAATGCAGTGACACCGGCCCTACACAGTGACACCCGCAGCACAGATAGCACCTCAGCTTCTGAAGGAATTCTCACCAATCAGGGGAAATGCCAGCTACTCAGCCACTGCAAATCCTGGTGAACCACAACCTGTGAACTAACTGCCGTTTCCAGTACCACGCCCCGGCCCCTAAAAGACCAATGACATTTTGTTCCTGAAGCTCCTCCCACACCTCTCTCCTCCAATGAGCAAGTAAGCTCAGAGTTATCACCATGGCCATCCTGGTATGATGTGTGGCTGGTGAATCAGCCATAGCTACCGAAAAATTCTATATATAATTGACATGTCTGGCTGTTAAGGAAATTATATTTAAATACTATTCAGCTTACACTCCAAAAAAATAATTTACCATAAAATGTTAATTTAAAAACCATATAGTTATAAGACAATATGGTATTAAATTCTTATTTCAACAAACATATCATAAATTTTGTGAAAATGAACACGTTAAAAATATTTAAATAAAATGATACTTTATTCGAAATATATGCAAAACATATATTACATGAATTTACTGAAGAAAGTATAATTATAATTACTATATAATTTAAAATGCACTTCTTATCAGAAAGCACAATGCACGCCATTCCAAAGTGGTCATATTGCTGTATAAATTTACAGGGGATTTGTAATGATTCATGTGCAAATGTGTCACAGAGATTCACAGGGTTTGTTAGAGACGGTTACAACTTTCTAATTTAAAATTTATTTTTTTAAAAACCGACTTCGGAATGCCTCGGTTACTGTTTTTTTTTTTTTTTTTTTTTTGCAAAATGTAAAAACCATATGCATTCTCACGTTTTCCTAAAATGTGATTAGCATGAAAATAATAGTAAAAATATCTATTCCCAAACTGTAGGAAGCATACCGCACCAGCAGATGGGGGGAGTTTCAGTTATTTCAACTCCACTTTAAATCTAGGTTATTCAGCTACGTGTTAAAGCCATTTTTAAAGAAAATGTACACCGCAAGGACCTACAAACTGTTATGATTTTTCTTTTTTCTCCCAGTTGTTAGCACGTAAAATTCAAAGTATCGTGACGCAGGAACTGTTAGCGCAGTTCGGTTAAGCAGAAATCTTAAATACATTAAATACATTACTGCTACATTATACTGAGGCAATTAGAGACGGTCAGCGCTCGTATTATTTTGCAGGAGTAAAAAGCTACGGAAGAGCGCAGATATTTTGCGTTTGGGGTCATCACATAGGAGGAATCTGGCAATCGACGATTACTGCAAGCTTTACATAGATTAACAAAAAACATAAAACGCAATCGGATTTTACGACATATAATTAGAATGGGAAAAAAATATATATTAGCCAAGCCTGCAGACAATTTATTAAGTATAAAAAACGTCTTGTAAACGTTTTTGTGCAACAAAGAAACTGTTAAAATCAGCGGCAGCTAGGATCTGATATTTTTACACTCCGATGAGCAAAATGCACATCTGATTGTCACATGTGAGTGACAGGAAGGCTGAGGTGAGCATGCTGCACTTTGACAGTGAGCGTTGTAAGGTCTGTAGGGGGCAGCAGAGGTAACAGAAGAGAAGGGTTGGTGTGGAATATCAGTGGGAGACTCCGAAGACCAGGACTTTACTGATACCCAATAT
>JAODUD010000098.1:406916-419840 GCA_026784285.1 Stomatorhinus walkeri
GGGAACCTCACCACACTTCAGCTGCACTCTGTTCTCTGAAGCCACACTATTTTTATCCCTCTGGGGAACCTCACCACTTGCCCCAGAGGACACACGAGAAAATCCTTCACAGCAGCATCTAGAAACATACGCGGCACCGGATCACCGAGGTGGGGGCCCTTTTGAAGGAACCCTCTCTTTCTCCATGGGCTGCCCACCCACACGCAGCCCCCCCAGTCCACAAACAGCATGGCTAAGAGGTGAGAGAACATGTCACAATGTGTTCATACTCCACCGAAGAACATGGCTTCTTCATATTCCCAGTCCATCTCACCACCTAAAAACAGCTTTAACAGTTAAACATTCGGTTCTGGAAAACCATACTTATGGGCAAACCCCATGTCTGTAACACAGCTGAGCACGGCAGTAAACCTTTACTCAAGCAGGGCCGATATTCAGTCACGTTTCCTAAATGCATGTTAAACTTATATCACTCCAATTGTTACCTTAGATTAAAACCATACAGCTTTGAAGCAGCCAAATATCTGTCATAAAGCAGAATCTTTAAAGAAGAGACATCAGGTGGGATCCTTCTCTAGATAGGAGCAGAATGGCAGGCGCCACAAATGCATGATGTATTCTGTGCAAGTTTAATGTGTCACTCAGGCATGATGCAATACTGCGAGGGATTGGCTGCATTATTAATTTCAGGCTTTATGTGATGGTCCCCATTGGTTAGTCGGCAGCCCCGCCCCTACATACCCTGCTAACAACACCGGCAACCCTAATGTTTCATACAACAAACTCCTCGCTATACATTAGGGATCATAAATAAATGATTCCTATGTCTACTGCCTTGCAAGTGAGAACATAATTGGTGTGATCCTTTTAATAAAGGCCGGGCTCATCTGCATCATATATGTCTCCTGCCGAACTTCACAAACACCTCCAGAGTAGGGCGGACAGGGAAGCCTTTGGAATCTATCCTGGCAGGAATACTAGCTTGAGGTAAGGGGATCCATGCACGGTGAACCGATCATTATTATTCAGCATTATCCGTCGATTCATTCATTTATCGTAAAGGGCACGCCCAATGCCGGCATTGGATATAATGGAGGCCACCGTGACACCTGATATCAGAAGGACCTGGAAGGAGACATTATAAAAGAGTGATGGGAATGGATTCCTTTAGATGCTGCTAGCTTCCCTGCATTGGGGTTGGCCAGGCCTGGTCCACTGGCACCCCCCGTAGGGGGTGCGCTACATGGGTGTCTGTGACCTCAGTTGCTCAGTTCTAGTGCTTGCAGTTATAATGTCAAAATAATTTAGAAATCATACAGGACTGAGCAGTAGGTGCTGCGTTCATTCTTCTCTATGTATTGTATAATATCAGAATATCAGAATCAAAAAACATCAATATTGGGCCCTCGGCACTTTATCGGTTTACCATCAAACCTACATTTGTAGCATATGGGATTTTCCCATTAACACACTATGACGGGGCACAGTGACAATGGCTGCTGTTTATCATTCATTTAAAAACACCTGCGGTGAACTGGAGTCCCACCAAGCCTATGCTGCCCAGGCTCGGCCCAGAGGTGGAAAGTTCTGGTCCAGAAAGTCAATATGTAGATTGAGATTTTGCTTCTACCAACCAGTTGAATATGAAGAGTCACAGTCACAGAGGACTTGGCTGGCTAGTTAAAACAAAATCTTAGTCTGGATTTGTAGTTACTGAGCCTGAAATGCCCACCTCTGGCTAGATAAGATAAGATAAGATAAGATAAGATGAAGCGAAAAATACATAAAAGAAAATTAGTAATAAAATAAAAACAAAAGCAATAAATTTAAGGTATAAATGTAAATAATTTATTGGAAGCTGTATAGGGAGATTTGAACATCATTCCGCGAATGGACGCTTGCCAGATCACACCTTTCACTGTGCTTAACGCCTATTTCTGGTTCTAACCTTCATACCTGACGCGCTAAATATGTGTGGGGTGTGAAAATGGCCTTCCTTTCTGAGACAGGGTGCGGAGGAGGGGGTGGGGTCACATGACTGCTCACAGGAATGCCGCAAACAAGGCCGGCGCCTGGAGTTCCCTAAAGGTGTCAAGGAACGGCCGCCCTGACCAGCCGGCCACCGAGACTGGGACGAGATTAAAGAAACATGAAGCTTCCCCCCCCCCCCCCGCGAATGACGTCCACGGGAAGATGGGAGGGTCTGAGCTGCAGACCTTAAATCATTAATGGCAGCCCAGGACACGCCGTAATGATGGCTCGCCCAGAAGCTCGCGGCGACAGTCAAACGCACAGCATGTTCCTTCTGGGGGGTAGACGTGCTCAGTGATCAGACTAATGACAAAATGCTAACCGCACTATACCATTAGCTAATATACCATTACAGTGCTGTGAAAACCACTGTGTTGTATCAGAAAATAATAGGTTATAATCCTGTAAAGGGGTCTTTATGTAACCCTCTAATGGATTCTTCATGCCTTTTTTTTAAGAACTAAGAAATAACTGATTAGCTGAAATCAGTCATTTTTCTATTCATTTTAAGGCAAAAAATAAAGAGCCGTGACCCAAAATGGGATAACTTTAGTATGATGTATGAGTTCTGGGTTTACCTAGGCCATTCTGTGTGATGCTGTGTGGCCTGTCTGAACCTCATAATATAATGTGTTAGGTGAGAATAGGCGGTCAGCAGAGGTGGAAAGTTCAGGTACAGAAAGTGCAAATCCAGACAAGTTGAGCATAAAGAGTCACAGTCACAGAGGACTCAGCTGGTTGGTTGAAACACAATCTTGGTCTGGATTTGTACTTTCTGCACCTGAACTTTCCAGCCCCGCCGGCCAGTTAGAGAAGCGTTGCTTCATCACCTAAGTGGCCGTGTTTGTGCACCTCAGAGCGCCGCTTCCCTGTCACAGGTGGCCCTGTTCCTGGCGGCTTCCAGCTTCGCTTTCACTTCCCTCTATTTCTGTGAGTTTGGTTTCATTTTTCCGCCGTGTGTATTAATGTTGTATAAGTATGCTGCTTGTTTTGGGTCGTCGGCTGGAAATATTGTTGATGGCGAGTTAATGAATGTCATTTCTGCAGTGCTGTGTTTTCACATTGGTGTATAATTAGCTGTAAATTGAGGAGAAGCTCCTTGGGTTTCGATGGCTACCTCCCCTGCAGAGCTTTGTTTGCTTTGGCTGAGGGAGGTCTAATCCTTCCTTCTGGCTTACTCTGTGGAGTCAGCCTCCATTTATACATTTATTTTGCCAGAGAATCACACTTTCTTTTCCAGCCTTTTACCCCCAAGGCAGAGGGCTGGTAACTACGAATGGTGAGGGGGGGGGGCTGGTAAATAATAATGGTTTGCCCCCCCCCCCCCCCCACCTAACAGACAGCTTTTTATCTCGGCCCCTCCAGCCACAATATCGCATCCTTCATTAAGGGAATTTTTCTTTTCTTTGGCTGTCTGGGTTTTATGTATTGTTCTTTTTGTATTCATTAGTTGTATACGGCCTTTAGTAACTGGTATCACATAACCATAATTTACTGGGAGTTTAACTAGAATTAAATTCAGCCATCAACCACTGCATAAGTACAGAAGGTCAGGACCTAACAGCAGATCAATCTACAGCCCTGGCCAGGATGAGCATTTAGAAGATGGATGGATAGATGGCTGGATAGATGGATGGATGGATGGATGGATTGAGTGGAGATTGATTTTGAATCTCGAGATTACCTAAATGAGCCATGCAGCCAAGAGGTGGCTAAAATATCCCCTGACATGAGGCTCAGAACCAATAAAGCCCATTGTTACCATTTTAATTTATGAATGTACCGGCAATCAGTGATCCTTGTGGACCTTAAAATTAATTAAAAACGCTAAAGCAGAGCTATGTGCTGTGGTGCAGGTCTTACTTGCTCTCTCCTGTTCACCATGGAGAGATTCTACACCAAATCGTGCTCAGTTTGTTATCATAAGTAATACACTTGACATTTTCATAACTTGGTCCCTGGTGTGTGGATTATGGCAATTTGCAATTTACTTAATATTCAAGATAGTTTTAAGTGAATTATTGACCTTAGCGATTTAACCTGAACTGTTTGCTGTCATGGTGCCCGTGCTCTCTCTGTGCAGAGTGCATCCAGCCTCGCATGTGCAATGTGGGCCAGCCTCCAGTCTCGCTGAATCCTCGTGGTGGATGAGCAGCTATACAGATACAGAGACGGGCAGATTTATGAGCAGATGGATGAATGTTTGTTGCTTTTGTACTTTTCTCCTTTTTGCGTTTTTTTTATTTCAAATATCTGTTCTTAGACTAACGAGATGTAATACACTGTCCTTTGGAAATGTGGCAAATTAACCAGTGGAAAAAAAAGTCCCTTTAAAGCCTTTCCGGCTTGAAGCAACAGATATGGTCTGGTGGGGGTTTAGTAAATAACAGCTTTTATTCATTAAGGTGAGGAGTAGGAGGAACAAGATGAAGAGTGAAGTGATGAAGATTACCAGTATTAGTTTTGTTCCTCTGCCTTTGTCTCACTATTCTATTTACTCCCTTTGTTATGCTGGTTTTCTTATCTTCTCCTTGTGCTGTAATCTTGCTGTGGTGGAGAGGCTTGCGTGCTTCAAAGACCCTAAGAGCTAAGCTGGGAGGAGCCTCTGGCTCCTAGCAGGTCCAGCCTTACCAGATTGGTCTTAGGCGAGTAGCCAGATGAAAGACAGGACACTGGTCCTCCAGATTGGGGGTTGGGCGTGGCGCTATCAGGCCATTTCTCCATCACTCTTTGAATGGCAGTATGCCCACCCCTAATGAAAGCCGAAAGGAAGTCAGGGGTGTGATGGGGGGACTGCTTAGGCCAAAGATCAAGATCCGCCGGGGAGCATGGAATGTCTGAACCATGATCTAGACCTCCAAGCACAAGTCCTCAGTGAGATGAATACCACCTGTATATCCTGGGGATTAGTGAAAGTCACTGGAAGGGCTCCGGTCGTCAAGTTCTACAAGATGGATCCATCATCCTCCACTCAGGCAATGAGAGTGCCCATACACATGGAGTAGCCATCATGATATCCAAAGAGAAAGCCAAAACCTTGCTGGAGTTCGAACCAGTAAGCGAAAGGCTAATCAGAGTGCGCCTCAACTCCAGGTTATGCAAACTCAGCATCTTGCAGTGCTACACGCCAACTAACGAGGCTGAGGAGGAGGTCAAAGAGGACTGGTATGAACAGCCCCAAACGGTAGTCTGTCAGGTACCCTAACACGACATGCTCCTGATAACTGACGACATGAATGCCAAAGTGTGAACTGACAATTCCAACTATGACAGGGCAATGGGCACACTTGGGCAGACATGGGCATGGCACAGGAAATAACAATGGTGAAAGCCTTGTTGATTTCTGTTTGAACAATAACTTTGTCATTAGTGGCACTATATTTCCACACAAGAACATCCACAAGCTCAAATGGAAGTCACCTGATGGAAGAACCGTCAATCAGATTGACGACATCATAATCAATGGAAAGTGGCACAGGGCATTACAAGATGTGAGAGCATAACGAGGTGTAGATGCCTAGAGTGACCACTACCTGCTCGTTGCCACCATCAAGCTCAAGCTGAAGAAGTTGTTGCCACAAGGCCAGAGGCAGAAGATGCTAGATATTGCAAAGCTCCATTACCCAAAGGAAAACAAGGAATCCGTGCTGGAACTGAGGAGCCACTTTAGCACACTAGATGCTACCTCTGCAACAGAAGTGCCCACTGTAAACCACAAATGGAACATCATCAAAAACATATACTCTGAAACAGCTATAAACAGAGAGGAGCCAAAGAATGGATATCCGCTAACACATGGCAGAAAGTTGAGGAGAGAAATTAGCTAAAAGCAAAGCTATTGAGCCTCAAGTCCCAACGACTCATTGAAAAAGCCAAGCTGTCTTATAAAAACAAGGACAAATAAGTGAAGAGGAGTGCAAGGAGAGACAAGCAAGAGGACCTTTGCAGAAAGCCTGGCAAAGGATGCAGGGAAGGCTGCAGCCTTTGGGAACCCAGGGACTGTATATAAGATCACCAAGCGACTCTGACGAAATCACACAAGCCAAAGCACCCACATTAGGGATGTGAACAGCAACATTTGCTCATCAGAGCATGAGCCAGTAGCCAGATGGGTCCAACATTTCCAGGAAGTGCTCAATCACCCTGAGCCAGAACAACCTGCCAACATCACAACAACAGACTACATCCTGGATATCATCATCCCCCCCCCCCTGACCTTTTCGAGGTCAAAACTGCCATCCTATCCCTAAAGAGCGGCAAGGCATGTGGCCTGGATGCAATCCATGCGGAGATGCTGAAGGCTGACATTTTTACATCAAATAAAGTCCGTACTGATCTCTCCCAAAACATCTGGAACAGTGATACCATCCTCAAAGACTGGTCTAAAGGCCTCTTAGTCAAAATTCCAAAGAAAGGTGACAACAAAAATTGTGACAACTGGAGAGGAATCACCCTTTTGTCCATCCTAAGCAAAATGTTCTGCAGAGTCCTCCTTAACAGAATGGACTCCAGGCTCAGACAAGAACAAGCAGGCTTCAGGAAAGGAAGAGGATGTATAGACCAGACCTTTGCAGACCTGCAAAACATCCTAGAGCTGTGCTTAGAATGGAACACAAGGCAATTTGAGATGGCATTTGATAGTGTCCATCTTAACACTCTATGGGAGATACTCCAGTACTAACGAATCCTACCTAAGATAATTACAATCATACATTTCTATGAAAAACACTCTCACTGAATGGTGCCCTGTACAGTCCGGAGTGAGACAAGGGTGCATCAGCTCCCCCATCCTCTTTCTACTTCCTACAGGGGAAGATGGTGACATATAATAGTAGTGCTATCTTTTACCAACCAAAGGGTTGCAGCTTTGAGCTCTGGTTCCTCCTGACCCCATCAAAGTGTGCTTGAGCAAGACACTGAACCCCAAATTGCTCCCGATGTACAGGTTGGTGCCTTGCATAGCAGCCTCTGCCACTGGTGTGTGGATGTGTACTTGGATGGGTGAATGTGAGGCATTAATTGTAAAGCACTTTGAGTAATCGTAGGAGTAGAAAAGCACTATATAAATGCAGTCTACTTACTTGCAATAGACTGGATCACAACCAACACAACAGCAAACCCAGAGGCATCCAATGGACCCAGTCCTCTCAGTTGTAAGACTTTGCAGACGACCTTGTTCTCCTTTCAACAAACCACTCCAAAATGCAATCGAAAACTGACAGACTCAACAAATATGCCAGACAAGCCGGACTTAACATCAACACCTCCAAAACCCAAGTGATGTGCATAAACTCCACCCCACAGCACCCATCCAGGTGAATGGAGCACCATTCGAGTTTGTGGAGGACTTCACCTACCTTGGCAGCCTTATCAGCAAGGACAGCGCTATCCATCAAGACATTAGAGCAAGACTGGGAATGGCTCAGGGTGCCTTTTCTCACCTCCATTCCATCTGGAAGTCTAAACATCCTGAAAACTAAGATGCTCCTGTACAACAGCAACGTCAAGTCTGTCCTCTGTATGGTTCAGAGTGTTGGCGTGTGGTCAGTACAGACATGAGGAGACTTGAGGTCTTCCACAACAGATGCCTCAGACGAATCTGCCCAATCTTTTGGCCCAACAAAATATCCAACCAACAACTATGCAAGAAAACAAGCAGTCAAAGTGTCACCAAGGACATCACATCAAGACACTTCAGATGGCTTGGACATGTGTTAAGGATGGAGCAAAACCACATTCCAAGAGTTGCCTTAAGATGGACACCACCTGGAAAAAGAAAACCTGGAAGACCCAAAAACACCTGGCGTAGAACTGTGGTACAGGAGCTTCAAAAGGTGAACCTGTCATGGGGAGAAGCACAGCATGCTGCAAAGGAGCGCACGCGATGGAGAGAGCTCACTGAAGCCTTATGTCCCACAAGGCATGAAGAGGATTGAAGTGAATTGAAAATGCTGGTTTTATCTCACTCTTCCCAGTCCCTGTCATTCCTATTGTTCAATCCCAGTATCATACTCATTACCCCATACAATGACATACTGGATCTTTATAAAACTCCCCTGCAACCTGAACCTCATAAATGATTCCTGGGTGGACGAAGGACACCTCCGTCATGCAGTTGTCAGGGTGAATGTGGCGGGTTTCGCAGACGAGACCGGACCAGCGAACGATGCACGATTCACCCACACCAGCCACGTGTTGACATTCCACAACGATGCTGAGTGCTTATCACTGCATTTAAAAATTAATGCGCTTAATTAAATGTGGCAATTACGCGCCTCTGCATACTCTCACCCTGATTCTGATGGAGTCTGCCTGTGCTGAAGAACCTTTGGCTCCACCCAGACCTTAGGGGGGCGGTGCTACTCCGACCACCCTGTGGTAAACGTTTAAGCAAAGGGGAACTTAACGGTCATGTTCAACAGCAATACAGACCATCACCCACCGGGTGCCGATGTCAATGCCATCTTCCCCACCCCAGAGAACTTTTTACAATATTTACAAACACTCCAAAAGAATAAATAAACACTGATTTGCCTCATTAGGCCTCAATTTATACACTCAATTACTGAATTCCCTGCTCATCTTTTCTGAAGCATCTTAAATGGCTGTCTAATTAGGCTACTTACAATTAACATAGAACTCTAACTGCAATTCAGAGGTAATTTTATGTATCAGATGCCCTTAATCCCAAAACATTATTAAAATATTTATTCAAAGGGATTTATAATGGGATGCAGATGTTCTCGGGCGGCCTGCCATATGCAGCTGAGAGCCGCTTCCAGGCTTATAGGCAGTCACTCGCAGCACACATTCTGCTCTGAGTTTTTACAGGGAGATGCATGATAACAGCGTGACCCTGGTTTCCCAGGCAATAGCAGGGAATTATGTAAGCTCAAGTGTGGAAGGAACGGCACAAAGGAAAAAAACAGGAAAAGATCATATCGCCTTCCGTGTTATGGTGGGGTGAGGTAATGCTTTATGGAACAAGCCAGTATTTAGTGTCCAGACAGATAAGACTCCAGACCGCAGAAGAAAAGGAGCATTTTCATAGTCAGGGGAGAGCTTTACTGCGTTACTACCCACTCCTGGTAGGTGTTTATGCTGCAAAGTTCTTTTGATTATTCCCAGATTCCTGGTCAGTTCCCAGGTCCCGGTTCCTGATCTCCATGCTGGTTCCTGCCTCTGGATGGGCACTTGGTTTGTGACTCCAGGCTGGTTCTCCTCCTCACTGGAGTCCTTCCTTGCACATCTCATTTTTCTCTTTCCATTGGACGTCGGACTGTGGATGACCCAGCTGGGGGGCTTGTCTCGGTTTTTTGGTTCTTTGTCTGGTCTCTGCATGATGAAGTTCCCTCAGTCTGATGTAAGAGTCAGGGTGAATCATGTCCTTGGTTTGATCTTATTACACCTGTTTTACTATTAAGCACTTTAAGCTGTAGAATATTTTTATCAGCTCTAAAAATGACATGAATTTTACAATAAAGGAGTTAATTAATGAGAAAATAATTGGACAACATACCTGAACCCATCACACCCCCCCCAATACTCCACAAATATTTCACCACTAAAAGGGTCTTTCCACTGAATGGATTCTCACAGCCCTGCCTGTGACTGGAAATTCGTGACTGGGAAATGTTATTCACTTTATAAAAAAAATCATGACCTCAATAAAAAGATTTCTGTGTTAGATGGATACTTTTGTGTCCCATTTCATTTTGTACCATTTCAAGGTAGCACTGGAGAGGTCATTTATTGAAGTGGTAATTTCCAGGAGCTTCTACTGACATGGTGCTGAAAGCAATCGCTGCCTTAGCACATAGCTAACAAAGGGGCTAATCTGCCACAATAATCAAACTATGAAGGCTAATTAAAAAAAATAGAGGTCAGTGTTGGAAGAGGAGACCACGAAGAAGATACAAATGTCGATAAAAGTGACCGGAACTTCCTCATCCAACCTTAGCTAGTCAGAAACCAGGGCGCTCTCCTTAAATTCTACATGTGAGCATCAGAAGGTATTTGAAATGGAGCAGTATTTTGATTTCTGTGAAACAGACACAGTATTTGAAGGGGCCTTAGTCTTCCAGCAAAATCCCGTGCAGTTGGGCTGCTCCTGCAGGTTTCTAATTAATCTAAAGAACATCCCCAACACATGTGTCAATGACAGCGATAGAAAGCAATTGTTTCTTTGAAATGATTCTTTTTATTGTCAAAACGCAGAGTGAATTCATCAGTAACTTGATTCGTTTTCCATGGAAACTGGGCTTTTGGCCAGAGTCTGATCTGAAGCAGTTACTTTATTTTTTATCAGTTGCTTCCAAAGGCTGATTCTAAGCCTCTTGTCTTGAGGAAATTAATTTAATTCCACTGCAAGCTAACACAACAAAAGCGTAACACATGTAAGGCCAGCTGGATCATCATTCTTGGAGGTACCGTAAGATAATCTGGGATGTCAAAGGAGACTATAGCATTACAGGAATTGTACTGATGGCAATTGATTGCTCTCTGAACTGCTTTTACAGAAACTCTGCTCAGCGACTAGCTGGTCGGTAGCGGGACTGTAAACGCTGTACGTTGCAATTTGTCCTGTTAAAAAAAAAAAAACACCATCTGATCTCCAAACATACCAAATGGGTATGAGTTTCAGATTAAGAATTGCAATAATAACCAAACAGCTGAGAGTCATATAGTTTACAGAATGGTGTTTCATCCCTAGAAATATGAATGAACAATAAAAATCAGAGAAAATAAACTTTCTCATTCAAAGAATTTCATGAAGTTCATCAGTTCAAGGTGAACTTCACTATGTATACATATAAAGTCATAGAGCACAAAATCAGCACCACAAGCATGACCTTGCATGTGACGTTTGGCTGGGCAGCTTCAGCTGGTAAACGATTCCCTGTGAAGAGCCAATTAAACATCAGGCATTTACGGCCATTGCTGGTAATGACAGAACGCTAGCATGCGTGTGGCTAGTAACTGAAGCTAAGCTGTAATTACCTGGCTAAGATTAGCATTTTTATTTTGACGCTCCGTGTGCTGCCAGTGTCGCTTTGCACCGGCAGTAACACAGCTTCTTTCCCCGTGAGCATCTTTTGAGCGATGGTTATGGTGCCCCCCCCCCCCTCCATAGCCCTCCTACCCTTCTCGCTGTCATCAGGCTGAGCGGGAACCGGCCTGCGGAAAGGAGACAGCGGCAAAGCGGAGGACCGTTTGTTAGCGAAGAAAAACGACGGGTTTCAGCTGCTAAACTTGGCCGTAAGATGACCTGAGCGTCACACCGCAAACGGAGGAATATTAAAAGCAGCATCCAGCTGCCCCCCGGGTGGGATCACCAGCAAGTGCCCCCACACCCAGCAGATCTATGGCCACTTACCTCCTTGTCAGACAAGGGTACAGAGACCAGTGCTATTCCAATCCCCACAATGACAGCATTGATCCATGCCTTCACTGCAATCCATAGGAAAGACAGACACAAGGGATTCAAGCTGTTATTTTAATGCTTTACTACCTTTGTGTTGTTCAGAGTTCTTCAGTGATTTCACATGGTCACCTGTAGCCATCTGAGATGTACTGGATGAAATCATGAGATAAATTGATAAAGTGTGGTTAAAAGTAGGAAAACCCACAGAAAGTTGACTGAATTAGCCACTGGCTGAATGGAAATGTGCCCCTAGAGGCGTAGTTACTATCTTTGAATACTTTATGGTGTCGTATTATTGCAGTAGCTGGGATGGGGAGTCGGGGAATTACAGAGAAAGTCAATGAGGAAAGCTCTGGTTGGTTCACTGAAGGCATGACTTTGGTAAGGTGATAAGAGACCAGCAACTGGACTCAACTGGATTGTTACTGCAATGGCGAGGCCTTGTGTTTGAGCTATTTCCAATACACTGAAAGTGAAAAGTGAGGCGAATCCAGATCTGCTGTCATCATCTGGCAACCTGTACCGATTCCCTCCCCGATGCCTGCAATTATGGCAGTGAGGATGAGGCAGCTGGATGAAAGTGAAGGGGAGGGAAGTGAAGCGGAGGGAAGTAAAGCGAAGGAGAGTGAAGAGCAGGAGATTAGAATTGGAGAGGTATGAAGCAGAGTGAAGCTGAATGAAGAGTTGCAGACTGAAGTGGAGGGAAGGGAAGCAAAAGGAAGTAAACCTAAGCAGAGTGAAGTGGAGGGAAGTAAAGCAAAATGAAGCAGAGTCAAGTGGAGGGAAGTAAAGCAAAGTGAAGCAGAGTCAAGTGGAGGGAAGTGAAGCAGAGTGAAGTGGAGGGAAGTGAAGCGAAGTCAAGTGGAGGGAAGTGAAGCAAAGTGAAGCAGAGTGAAGAGAAGCAGACTGAAATGGAGGGAAGGGAAGCAGAGGGAGGTGGAGTGAGGGGGAGTTTATTGTCAGTGCAACCATATTCAGTCTCAGTACATAGTGGAATGACAATGTACTTCTGGGACTATAGATTGACATGGTGTACATGAGAACATGCATAGTGCAGTAAGCAGACACAAGGTAAATATAATAATAATAATAATAATAATAATAATAGTAATAATAATATATTTCATTTGTAACGCACTTTACATTTAAGACAATCTCGAAGTGCCACAGAATAAAAGCATTTGTCATAAAAAGCAAGAAAATAAAAAATAAAAATATATGTAGAAGGAGGTAAAAACTAACGAGCTAGCATAAAACTAACATTAAATAATTAAATCAGGTAATAAACCTAGAAGATGATAAGAACTACGTACCTAACATAAAAACGTGCATCATAAGAACATAGGTATAAAACAGCAGCTACTGAGATCAATAATATGTTCTGCTAAATATGAACGTTTTAAGTGCCTTTTTAAACTGCTCAGTAGTCTGTGGCGCCCTCAGATGATCAGGGAGGGCGTTCCATAGGC
>JAODUD010000098.1:423955-437013 GCA_026784285.1 Stomatorhinus walkeri
CCCACATACCCTCACAAGCCCCCACAGATCCCCACAGGCACCCACATACCCTCACAAGCCCCCACAGATCCCCACAGATCCCCATGAGCCCCAAACCGTTTCCACAGGCTGCCAAGGAACTCCACAGATCTCCAAGGCTCCCCACAGACCTCCAAGGGCCCCCACAGGCCCCAACCATCCCTCACAGGTTCCCACATACCTACTATCCAGCTCTTTCCCCAGAAATCTTCATCTTAATGGCTATTTTAACAGTTACAATCACCAAACATTATCTCAAACCCAGAGTTAATGCACTTTACAACAATTAAATCCAAATATTTAATCCTGCCACTTTAAAGACAATGTAACCTCTGCTTCTCCACTGGATGGGAGCTGATCCTGCTTTGAGCTGAGAAGCATTCGGCGTCATTCACTAACAGGGAAAAGTGAGCAGGACTGGGGAGAAGGGCCCCCTCTCAATGAAGGGAGATTAATGAGGCTAAATGCAGTCGGCCTTGGGCGTGGGGGAAACCCTGGGCCGCATTTCCGCTGTCATGGCTTGTCAGGAATCTTCCGGAAAGCACAGGACCCAAGGAGTTTCACCCCCGCAGGTGACCCCAGAGGACCTGCTATGTGGGGGGGGGGGGGAGTAGGAAGTAGTGAGTGAGAGGACCCTTCAACAGTAGACACATGTCCAGAGCAATCCGAAAGGATAACTCTGCCCTGTTAGCACAAAAATGTCAGAAGAAAGATCAATCGAGACAAACTCGTTCTCAACAAGGCAAATTCTTGGGTGAAACAGCGACAGCTACCACATATCACCCAGATATCTGATGACACAACTCAGTACAATGACTTTGTTTTAAGGGTCACCTGACCTCTGACATCATCAACAGGACCCCAACTGGGGTCTGGCTGTCGTTGCAGCCTGAGCTTGCAGCCATGGGCTCTCCATACCTTTGCTAAAAACACATTTTCGAGTGCTTAGTGATAGAGTTTATCTGTGTAAAGATGCCTGTCTCGTGTGTTTTTATGGCAGTACAGGTATAAGAAGTCAGACTTTAAGAAAGAAACTTTAGCTGTGTAGTGGGTCCTTCACGGCTGAGCGGCCATGCTTAATGAAGTGCATATGTTAATCTAACCCGTCGCCATACCGATATAGCTGTCACACGCCATTCCTGACTAAAACAGTTACTACTGTGCCAGTATTTATCTCAACTATTAATCATTTACATTCTAGGTACCACTTCACACATGATACTCATTTGAACACGCCGCAATCTTTCCTTTGAAGGTCTATATTTATAGCATTTTCTCCTGCAGATATACTGAGGCCCCATTAAACCAAATCTGAAATTAGACAATGAAGTGTGTTCATTCACATACTCCCTCTCCCATCTCTTATTTCAGGCTCTTAATCTATTTCTCTCTCCAATCTGCCAACCACACAGAGACAGGAGGGCAGGCCAGTCGACTGAGAAGGTCACTGATGATTAGAAGGGCAGCGTTTTTCCCATTCAGAAGAAAACATACTGTGGTACCTGTCTGCCACTTAACCATGTTGTGTGACATTGATCATGGGCCTCTCAACAGCAATAAGGCAGGTTATCAGTGGGGCGTCGTTGGACCTGATCAAGAGCTGTGTATCTATAACAACTGAGAGCTCTAACTTCAATAAACCCTATGTGACACGGTTATCCTTCTAAAAACCTAAATCATGCCATACAGATACAGATTCATTCTGTTGTAAAAGTTACTTTGAGAGGCACCACACTGCACATGTGGCTGGCAATTAATAGGAATGGGTAAAATTTGAAATTCAAGAACAGCGGCAGGTTTCGTCTGCAAAGTTTAGCTGAGAACATTTTAACTGCAGAGTTTCCTCAGAGAGTGAAGATGGTGAAATCTTGCATGACCTGTGTGCCTCGGAGAAGACCACTGTTTAAGCTCCTAGCAATGTTTAATGGCATTCAGTACAAATTGTCAAATCCTGGTTGAGTTTCACCAAAAACTCCCCCAGAATTCCCCAGGGTCTCCACTGAGGCCCGTTCGCTAAAATACAGGCAGCAGTCATGGCCTGACAATCTGTCATGACTCAAATAAACATGGAACCCTGAGTTTGCTGGCAATCTGATGTTGTGTAGCACAACTGATGCTAGTCGAACCCAAGGGCGTAATTTTGGATTGAATATTGGGGAGGTTGAGGTTCCCGCCCATTCATCATGACAATATGATAATTTCAAGGAGGGGCTGTTTTGGCCAGTTCTGATTATTGGGAGGTATTTACACCCACGGTAATAGTCAATATCTCACCCAAAACAAGCATAACTTCAGAAGATGATGTCCTAGGATCCTACCTATATCGCTTATAGGTTCGACCGAATGTGATATGCCTTATACCGGTTTAGCTACATTTACATTTATGAAGCGACATACAAGTGAGTCAAATAGAATTTTACAAACATTCATGCTGTCTGAGAGTCAACTAGGCGCAAGTGCAGCCAGGCTGAGCTTCCAGTGAAGACCCAGTATGAGTGTAAGCCGGACAGGAGCAGGAGCTACATAACAATTTCTAAGAGAGCAAAAACCAACAGTATTCAGGGACAAGAACTGCTGAGAGTCACAGTAAAGCAGCGTTCCCCAGTTGCATAGTGCTGTGGTGGCCTTGTTGAATGGACCCAGGAGAAGCCAGCCCCTCCTGCTCAGACAAATCATAATCCCGCTCGCTGTCCAACACCTGTGACTAACGGCGTTGAACGATGACCATTTGTCATGACACATGGTGTTTTTCTGGGACCACCCAGGCCCACTGAAGGATCAGCCAAGCGACATGTTTAATTCACAGATACAGTCTGCTCTGAGCCCCACGACGCATGCACTGACCACAGCATGCATAATTCTCGTGCTTCCAAGGGCGCTGTTATATTAGCAGGAAAGCTTCCTTGACAAGCAGATTCGCGGTTAAATCATGCGGGCATGTTTTAACGGTACTTAATCTATCTGTGATGCTGCACACTTCTTCTTCTATAAACACTATCTAAGAGTGAAAACTTTATCAAAAATGTATTTAGCCTATAAATCAAACCTCAATTTGTGACCCAAAAGTTGTCAGATCCAGGGTGAGACTCTTGCAGAGCATTGTGGGAATGCATTGAGCCAGCAGTAACATAATCCATCTGCTTTGGTTCCTGTACTGCAAGTTGGTTAATTGGGTAATGGGCACAAATTCCAGAATAATGGCACCGCAGTGATTGTAATTATTTTGTTAGACTTACAGATTTTCACTGAAACACAGTTATTCCCCACCTCCCCTCACTTTATACTAACTACATGATGATTGGTTGTCTAATTGTTTAATTGTCATATTCAGAAATAGCGGCACAATTAGTCGCTGTCAATCCACTCAGATTTTTTCTGAATTAAACGCAGGTGTGTGTCTCATGTAGCTGTCGCACTGTGCTTGGTGTTCCACGTCAGCCGTCTGTAAGACGTTGTTGTCGAGCGGTGGCCAGATTCTCAGAAGCAGTGTAAGCATGAGTATTCAGGTTCAGTCCACAGATACATTCAACCCTGCTGACAGAATCGATTCCCCCTTCACCTCGGTACATGGTCTTGAGTATTAGTGTTTGAAGAGACCTGAAAAGCCAAAATTTGTTTCGACCCCTGAAAGCTGAGTTCACATATCTTTAAAGGGTATTAGTATGAGGACAGGTAAAAAAAAATAACAAACAATGAGAAAAATTATTTAAAGGGCTTGAAAAATTATGTTACTTTTGCCTCAGCGTTAATTTGCAGTTTCATTACTTTCACGTCAGCTGTGCTCATTAGACCAGGGTAGCACAGTAATTCTTTTGTAAATTACAAGCAACAGCTACACACTGGACTAGCTTCTGTTTTGAGTTTATTGTTTTTAGGTTGCTCTGTCGCCATGTTGGGATTAGAGTTTTCCCCATAGAAATGAATTTAGAGTCCTCACAAAAATATAATTACAAACCTGTATGTGCGTCCTACAGTTGACTGGCATTCCCCCCAGGATGATATATTCCCTGGCCTTCCCAGGATTGGCTCCAGGTTAATGTCATGGCCCTGCCCTGGATACATGGTTCTGGGGGATGTTTGAATGACTAGAAGGATGCATTTCCTTAGTACTACAATTGAAGCTGTGTTAGAAAACCACTTTGCCACCTATAGTGTGCAGATATCTGTAAGTGCCATCTGTTTTACCGTGTGGCGTCACACGTTAGAAATTTCCTCTGAGTCAGAATGAAAGGCAGGACGTTCGTAACCAAATATATGAATGCATATAAATGCAGTGATTCACAGTGTGGCACGTCAGAGAGGACCTGTTTACCTTGCTGGGTTCCTGACGTACTGCGGTGTGTTTACTGCTTTATGATGATGAGGCTGTACATACAGCAGTAGACAGCATGCATGGCTGTCTGCGCAGACTCTCCCAGACCGCCAGATGGGAAGCTGTGGTGCCCTTCACTCCCAGCGTCTCGCCGAGGCCGGAAGAGGCAGCCGAATCTATCGTGATGGATATCTTCACAAAACCTCTTTCTGACCAAGATCCAGCTTTTAGCAGGCGGCGCAATAAGACATCATGTGAACAAGCTTTTGTGCTGATACAGAGACTGCGGGAAGTCGCAGAGAATGAGGTGATGTGTACGGTCACTGCACGCTCGGAGCTGACGTTAACGCTGCACGCTCGGAGCTGACGTTAACGCTGTACGCCCGGAGCTGACGTTAACGTTGTACGCACGGAGCTGACGTTAAATCCCACCAAATATCGTCATGGACCTCATGTTTATGAATTCAATAAACCATCCACATTCTAACCCCTTGTCCCGGTGAGAGTGTCAGAGGCCTGGTGCCTGTTCCATGCAGCACAGGCATTCGACGGGGGACATCCTGGATGGGATGCAAATCTATCATAAGGAATCACCTATATCGTTTTATCACGTTTGTACAATACCATATTTTTTAAATGTATCAACTGTGTAAATTGATATAGAACCAAATCTTTTGAATATATGAGTAAATATGAAAATGTGAAAACGTTTGCCCGGTTTTCACGGCTGCCTTGGGGGCAGGATGCTGAGGCGTGACGTAACTGTTTATGCTGTAACTAAGCCCATGAAAAATTAATGTTCTGATGACACGGCTGCTGCTGTCTCCCGGAATGAGCTTCAACGCGCCTCATTTAAAGGCCCCGGGGACCGTGACATGGAGAGGGTGAAGGTGTTTTTCACATCTAATGCCGGCAGTGCGCGTCCTCACCGACGTGTTAGCAAATGAGCGCGTCTTAAACCCATGTGTCGAATTTAATCTGCACACTCTAACACGCTCGCAGTTTTCAACAGTAATGGTCCAGTCAAGCTGGGGAACACAATTTGATTCATAAGTAATTCTGGAACTTTCCAATAGACTTTTCTCGTGGACTGTGAAACAGACTCCCTGCTGAATGTTGGAGGAGGCAAAGTGCTGGCCATTCGCACACGCCTACGTAGAAAACCGCTGGCTGCATCTGGGACGGGTAGCTCCTAACTGCACCCGTCATGTGCACGTCAACATTGGGGAGACGTTTCCACAGCGACAGCACCGCAAGGTGAAGGCTGACAGGCCTGAATGTGCTTCCGATTCCCTAAAATCTCAGTCGGGGATGGTATGACCCAGGATTCGCCAGACTGGCAAAGGGATTAACAGCAGACCATGGGCATCTGTCTCTGAGACCGCCCAATTGGGGGGGGGTGGCTGCGTTAGGAGGGGCTGCAGCCGTCCTGTTTGACCAGGGGTGACGGGGCGTGGATATAAGGGCGGCAGGAACAGATGCAACAGAAATTAGAATTCGGAACGGGGACCCAGAGAAGCCGCAGCAGTACAAAGGCACGTTCAAGCACCCCCGCCTAATGCATTATTTAAAGGCAATTTAATTTGCACATTCTGATTGGTGCATGTGAGGATGTTGTGTTTAGCAGTAGGGGTGCAAGTAGGGGGGTTGATTTGTTCAGACTTATAATGCATAATAATAAACAGCATAACCAGACCCCCCCCCCCCCCAATGGGAACAACCTGAGGTTATACTCATGTCACATATTGGGGACTCCAGACTCGTGATGTCCGGGGGGACAGGGAGTAACGCAGCAAGCCGGGGCAGGATCGCTTTCCAGCACTAACACTGGGAATGATTCCTTTATCAGAATGGAAAACATCCAGAATTCACGACCAGCCTTCAGAAATCGCTCGTGTCACTGAGTTCACCTTCTTTATGTGGCAAACTGACCCATTTTCATGCAGTGTCAGACGTGACACATGCGGTGTGAGCGTGTTCCACTGCGGTGTCGCCCGCCTCGTCGCATTTCCCGCCAGGCTGGCTTTCCTCTCGCCGTATCAGGGGTGCCACGCCGATCTTGCAGCTTTAACAAGTCTGGAACAGCGTGGCCATCCGGGGGGGGAAAGGGCAGTCACAGCTGACCAGCGCAATAGGGCTGTGCCACCGGTGTCGGCCTCAAATACAACATGCAAGTGGCAGCTTCAGATGCAGCATGGAAGCATTACGCTACGTGCTTCTCTTATTTCTTAATCTCCTCACTTTGTGACGCCATTTCAGTTTTTCCTCATGGATGTTAATCTCGCATGGATGGATGGATGGATGGATGGATGCATGGATGGATACAACAGAATAGAGACCTGCTGTCTTGAAGCTAGGTCGGTAGATGGAGCTGACCTGAAGCTGGACGTGGCTGAGTATGCCCTGTCATGGCCAGACTTATCAGGTGGGCTGCCTTCCACTGGCTGATATACTCTTTACCAGCCGCTGTCTGTGCACCACTGTTGGGTGGAAGGCATGGGTCAGTCGCATTCTGCGGGAGAACTAGGTCTCTCCAGCACACCTTGCCCTCCCCCGGGACTGTTGCCGTGTCCTCGTTCACCATGTAGAGTGCCAGGCGCTCTTCGCACGAGGCACCGCCGAGGGACCGACGCAGCTGACCCCGGGACCTGGTGTCAGGCTTGTCCACAGCGCCTGGGTCCCTCTCCACTATCAGGAGCTTGTTACCATAAAGGCAACTGTTTGCATTGGCCGCTCTGTAATTACTGGGAGGGGTATTTATATAAAACATGCTGATCGGTGCTGCCTTATTTCCCTACTTAATGGAAGAATATTCTGCATACTAGGTCAGTTTGCTATTTCGGGACAGGATAAGCAGCTCTGGGGACATCTCTTTGCTTCATCCGTCCTCCATCTTTCCATCTTTGTCTGACATTGTTACCAACTGCAGCAAGGTAATAAGATTGTAATGTTGAAAAAAATGATCCCTCTGTGCTCATCTGTGGTTCATTGACAGCAAATTGAATGTGCGGCCAGGCGTTTGACCCTAGAATACAGTGCGATGGGGACAGGAGCACACGGGGAACGGAGCTGCCTTCGGTGAAGCTTTTCCTTCCTCGCTAATAGGTCGCGAATCCGTCCGCTTCTCCCAGGCTCATTTGCTATCGCCATACCATCAAAATGCACTGGAAGCCTGACGCGAGTGTGGAGTGCGTATCATGCATGCTGCGGTGGGCGTTTTCCTTTCACTGGGTCCTGGTGGATGAAGACATCTGTGGGAGGACAGGATTAGGGGGGGTGAAAGGTTGCAGCAAGGAGCCAAGTGTGACATTTGCATGAATTAAGAGATTTGTGCCATTTGTAACACTGTGATTAGTGCTGGTTGTTACACTGCAATTTGTGCCATTTGTTGCACTGTGATGTGTGCAGTTTGTTACACTGCAGTTTTGTGATGCTTGTTACACTGTGATTTGTGCCATTTGTTACACTGCAGTTTGTGTTGTTTGTTACACTGCAGTTTGTGCCGTTTGTTACACTGCAGTTTGTGCCATTTGTTACACTGCAGTTTGTGCCATTTGTTACACTGCTGTTCTTGCAGTTTGTTACATTGCGTTTTGTGTTGTTTGTTACACTGCAGTTTGTGCCGTTTGTTACACTGCAGTTTGTGCCATTTGTTACACTGCAGTTTGTGCCATTTGTTACACTGCTGTTCTTGCAGTTTGTTACATTGCGTTTTGTGCAGTTTGTTACACTGCAATTTGTGTTGTTTGTTACACTGCAGTTTGCGCCATTTGTTACACTGCTGTTCTTGCAGTTTGTTACATTGCGATTTGTGCAGTTTGTTACACTGCAGTTTGTGTTGTTTGTTACACTGCAGTTTGTGTTGTTTGTTACACTGCAGTTTGTGTCATTTGTTACACTGCTGTTCTTGCAGTTTGTTACACTGTGATTTATGCTTTTGATACACTGCAATTTGTGCCATTTGTTACACTGTGATTTTTGCCATTTGTTACACGGCTGTTCTTGCAGTTTGTTACACTGTTATTTGTGCAGTTTATTATGCCGCAGTTTGTGCCGTTTGTTATAACAGCATTTTGTGACGTTTGTTACACTGTGATTTGTGATGTGATGATTTGTGATCTGTGCTTTTTGACACACTGCAATTTGTGTCATTTGTTACACTGTGATTTTATGGTATTTGTTACACTACGATTTGTGCCATTTGTTATGCTGCAGTTTGTTTTGTTTGTTACACTGTGATTTGTGCCATTTTGTGATTCTTGTCGTTTGGTACACTACCACTTTTCAGCTTGTCACACTGCAGTTTGTGACTTTCTATACACTGCCGTTTGTTGCACTGTGATTTGTGTCATTTGTTACATTGCAGCTTGTTCCATTTGATACACTGCCATTTTGTGCAGTTTGTCACACTACAGTTTGTGCCATTATACTGCGACTTGTACCATCTGATACACTGCGATTTGTGTCATTTGTTACATTGTGAGTTTGCTTTCCATTCACAGCAATCCTGTGTCAGGGTTCATATATGAAGCGTAAAGGCTTTTGAATTACCATGGCTTGCATCATAACTTTAGTAGAGCAAGTCCAGGTCATATCTTGCTCAGGGGTACAGCAGGGATTTGAACTGGTGACCTCCTGGTCATGAATCCCCTTATAAATCCATCGCAGTTCTATCAGCATAGTAGAGCTGCCTGATCTCCCTCCAGCCACACCACAGGGATACAGCCGGCCTCGACCCTGGATGCTCTGCTCTTGAGATTTTCCAGCTGTTGTTTTTGTAGGGACATTATTAGAAGAAGCTGTATAACTTCAAAAATTGCGATATAAACTCATGTATACCCTTATGTCCTTATGCATCCTCATATATCCTTATGTATTGCAACATATCTCCATATATCCTTATACATCCACATATATTCTTATGTATCTCCATGTTTCCTTATGTATCCCTGTATACCCTCATAAATCCTTATATATCTCAGTATACTCTTATATATCCCCACATATGGCCACATAGCCTCAACTTCCTCGTGGCACGAAGCTGGAACATCTTGCTCTGTATTCAGCTGCTGTGTTCATATTTATCTGTATCAGAAAATGCTCTGACTCAGGTACTCAGAGTCACATGACTGCTGTCAGTCACATGACCCAGCACCTGTGATGTTTAGCATCACCGCGATGGCAGGCAGAGATGCCCCCCTATACCCTCCACAAAAGTACGACAGAGGAGAGGAGCTGGCCCGAGCTCAGCAGGTTCCTGCCGAGAACCGAGCATCTGCGGTGCTTCGCCATGGAGACGGATGCAGGGACAGGGGGAGGGCCGTTGGCCGGGACCCTGGCTGGCAGACCAAGCGGGGGAGAAGTGTGAATGCGGGAGGACCGGCTTGGGGGGGGGGCGTCTCTGAGGACTGGCTCTTCTGAAGGCCGGGCAGCCACAGAGGACACTCTGCAGACCAAACACTTCTGTCGAGTCTGCACCAGATGGCACCACCCCCCCCCCAACATCACCCGGGAAACCGGCAGCCGCCAGAGCGCTGTCATTTCCTTGGGCAGCGCCAATCTCTGGTCCAATCGGGTGCCTCCGCTCAGCCGCGCATTGCTGATGGGAGGGTCAGGACCAGAAGGTCGTGTCTGGGGGTGGGAGCATGGGGGGATGGGGGGGTGTATGAGAGGGTGATCATTGACAAGGTAGATAACAGCCGCCTTTGGAACAGCCCCTGACGGGGCTCTGCAGGGCAGCAAACGAGAGCTCAGGAGTCTGCCATAAACACTCCTCCCCTCCTCAGGGCCTCACCCTCGATATTCATCCCATGGGGGGGCACTAAAGAAACACACAGTCGCAGCTAGGGGACAATGGAGGCAGATTAAACAAGGGCACCTGCAGTGACGAATGGTGCCCGTTTAGCCTCACTCTGTCACTCCTTTGATGTGTAAATGACAAAAAGGCAGTGAACCAAAGGGCACCACAGTTACCACAACAGTCTGGCCAATAGAAATTTTACCCTAGGTGATGTCACTCATCACAAATGCCGCCTGGTGACTGAAGTGACAGCATCCATGCTCTGGACACAGGCGTTGAGAGCTATCCATGTATCTTGTTCTTACTGTCTGTCAAAGCTTCTCACAAAAGCAGTTGGTGTGTCAGAAGTCAGCCCAAAGTAACACAGCAGTGTTAATACACTAGCACTTCTAAACTACATTTTACTTGTGTTATATTTGAGAAACAATTTATCATAGATATGGAGATGGAGCTACAACAAGAATAGCTGTAGGGGTTGCTGCTCTTGTACACAAATCCAAGATATTTACCCCCCATCCCTTCATTTTTGAAATCTGGCGCTCCCATTGGTCATCGATTTAAAACCCCATGATCCACTGTGGCTGAGAAACATCTGCCTGGTGGGTAAATGTTGGCCGGTGGGTGATACATAAGTGGAGGCATTTCAGAATGATGCATATCTGTTTGCCCTGCCACCTCTGCTGACATGGTCTGCCTGCATGTGCGATTGTGGTGGTGACCACACCGTTGAGCGCCCATTCCACTGCCTGCACGTGCGATTGTGGTGGTGACCACACCGTTGAGCGCCCATTCCACTGCCTGCACGTGCGATTGTGGTGGTGACCACACCGTTGAGCGCCCATTCCACTGCCTGCATGTGCGATTGTGGTGGTGACCACACCGTTGAGCGCCCATTCCACTGCCTGCAGGTGCGATTGTGGTGGTGACCACACCGTTGAGCGCCCATTCCACAGCCTGCAGGTGCCCCTCCCCCCACCATGGGGTCCTGAAGTAGCTGTCACCATGGGAACCTCTTCTGTTCCATTCCGCCAAGCTTTCCACAAATGCATTCTCACACACTGTTCCCATAAATCCAACATTATCCCAGACGCTCTGGAAAAGGACATGCGTTCTATGACTGGGTGAGCCCTGTGGAGATTGTACAGGTTTAAAGGGCTCAGTTTGATGTGAGTCATGCCTCTTTTGTGTTTCCAGGTTTAGAGATCACTTTAACTTAACTTTCTCCAAATGTCATTTTTGCCGTAGCAGGGGCAGACAAGCCCTGCAGCAACTGGCCAGCCACGTGATTCGAACCCTCGACAGTACACTCTCAGGGGCAGTCTAAGCCACACAGTACCTCCATCTTTAAATTGGAGGGGGTTTAGTCACAGACTCGCTCGGGCTCCATCAAGAGTGGATGTGATCACCGTCGACCATGGCGGGATGACGGTTAATTAGACTACCTGTGATCCGCGACTTCCTCCATTTCATGCATTTCTCTTTAAAAAGTAGGTGATGCAACAAATTCATGCAGCTGTACAATGTGCAGAGAAAAGGCCCCTCTGGAATGTGTGGAGCCCCTGTTCCCCCTTAGCTTCGCCAGGCACCCTGGGGACAAAGAGATAGGGAAAATGATCTCCTTTTCTGTCTTATTTTTCCCGGCACCTGTGCTTTTTCAAGAGGATCTGTTTGCTGTGGGGAAGCTGACATTCTGAAATATTTACCAGCATTAATTGCAGCTTGAGTGTCCTGTGACTGTGCACTGGCTTTGCTGCCGGTCGAGGGTGCAGCCTTAGCTTCTGTCGGCCCGAATGCTTGCCTGACAGACGCCCCAGCGTCCGCCTGTGCTTCGGGTTACACTACCGTTTTCAATCATGATCTAACGATCAAATTATTTCATGACACTGTTATGTTCAAAGTAGGGCCCATGTGACCGTCTCATTAAAGCAAACCTGATATCAGACCCTGTCCGAGCTCGTAAACCGGAGGTTGGGGGTATTTTTGGGCCCGACCGATGCTGAATGCTATATCACATTAGTGTGGTGGCATGGCGTCCCCTCGTGAAACTAGGAAGCTCTCTCTGCACATAGGTCTCCGTCACTGAAACAATAAAAGCCCCCTGATTGGTTCCTGGGGGTCACATGCCCCTGAGAGCAGCCACGAGACCCGGAGCTGTTAGTGATTAGTGCCAGTTTATATTGACAGGCTGCTGCTGGTGGCGACCTTGAAGAATCAGACTCATTGTTATCTGGCCAGCATCATAGACACAGATGACAGTTACATTCTCTGCTGTTTTGATTCAGTTCAGTTTATTTATTTGTCATATGTATGTTAGCACAGGGTCAACATTACAATGAAATGCGTTGGACGAGAAAGGAAACAAGAAACACGTCTCTCTAGATTGGAACCCTACAGAAGTTAAAAAGTAGATAAATAAAGGCAAATAAAGAAGCTCCACATATGTTGTGATGGCATAGTAACAGAAAAGGGGGATTAGTATTAAAGTTCCTCCTGAATGTCATTAGAACAGGCAGAAAGGTGTATAAAACATAAACACATACTAAATATGTAAGATAGGACAGAGCAGGATGCTGTCTTCTAATGGCCAATCAGAAGAGCAGCTACGGCTCATGGGGTGGGGGGGGGGGGGGTCAACCAGAACACAGATGATGCCAGTTATACTCAGACAAAGGAGCGTCCCTAGCAGCAGCCTGCAGCTCAGAGGTCTGCTAATGGACGGCTGCGTACTCCACAGGCGAATCTGCATCGGAACCTAACCCTAACCCGAAGCTAACCCTACCCCTAACCCGAAGCTAACCCTAACCCTAAGCCGAAGTTAACCCTAGCCCTAACCCGAAGCTAACCCTAGCGTTAACCCGAAGCTAACCCTAGCCCTAACCCGAAGCTAACCCTAACCCTAACCCGAAGCTAACCCTAGCCCTAACCCGA
>JAODUD010000098.1:528967-551335 GCA_026784285.1 Stomatorhinus walkeri
GTCCAGCAGCGGTACAGTATTCAACCCAACCCCCCCTCCCCCACAGGCACAGTCTGACAGTGAGAGGCCGCTGGACAGATCTTACAGAAACTGTATAAACCATAGTTGCAATTTGTCAACAGCTTGCCGAAGAACTATTTTTTTTCTCTAATATACTAAAAAAAGTTAATCATGAAATGAGAAAATAGACAGTCCAAATATTTCTGGTACATTTTCAGTATGTATATAACCAATGAAGAAATTTCATGGTAATATTCTGGAAAAAAGTTATGTAAATATTGTATAATATGGTCATGTACAAGCAAACCTAATGCACACTTTTAACTTTTATTGTACAAAACAAAGGTGAAGAAAGTGTACAGAATCTTTGGTTTTTATTCAGTACGCAGTCAGTATGACGAACGGGGTGAATAAAATGAGAGCGTGCAGCTTTTATACATGACGACTGGCGTGTATTCAAGCAGCAGAGCGCCTGACCATGTCACGCCTGGATTGCCGTGTGCGTGAGGATCAGGTTTTATGGGCTGGAAGCGCAACCCCCAGCCCTCACGAGAGTGACAGACAGCAAGCGAGCGAGTCCCCTCCTCATTGGGGCCAGCCAGGAAACAAGATCCCGTCACGTGATCCGGGGAGCAGTGCCGTGCATGAGAAAAGAGCCCGACACGCTCTCTCGTGTCGCCATACTGAATACCTGTTTGTACTTCAAAAGTAAATCACTTATTTTTCTTGAATATTTTTGATATTACAAATACCAAGTAGAATTTAAATGTTAGATGCATTCACTTTTAAAATAATAGCACATCTGGTTTAAATCTTTGTAATCCCATCCTTATTACTTGGTGAAAAACAGTACATACATTTTTAATTTATTTTTGTTTAGTTTTGCGAATATTACTTGTGTGGCTCATATAGATTGAAGAAAATTGTGTCAAGTCATGGAAATTAGCCGTTGAACCCCTGATGGGAGTTTCCCTTTCAAGATGATGCATTTGGGGTGAGCAGCCCAGTTTCCGCCTGGATTCCGGTTTGTGGTTGACACGGCATTAATTAAAGCAGCCAATGAATACACTGGGATTCAACATGCAGCTTGGTCTCCCTTTACCGTCGGAAAGGCTCATTGATGTTAGCTGAGTGAGCAGATGCTGTGTGCGACCTACGCCTTACGTACCGGTGGGGGCCCCTCTGCCAAAGTGTTACTGTCACTCCTTCACATTGTTTTAAATAGGGGCCTTAATCATTTCTGTTGTTTTTAAGTTTATTTTTACTGTTGCTGTTCTTGTAAATTATTAATGTATTACATATTTATTTGTAGCTTTATAATTGTAATAGTTGGCAATAATACTAATATGAGTTGTAAACTCTGACAAGCCTTAGAGTATATATTTTTTTATTCTCATGCAAGAGAAACAGCTTATTACTCAGTTAGCTGTTAAATGGTATACATGTGTATTTTTTAATATTTAATACATGCGTGGTTTTATGGAGACATCCAGTACTTTTTATTTTTAAGCACTCTATCTTTTCTCGTTAATGCCATCCTGCCCTGCTGTCGCTTCCCCTGGCTCTGACCCAAACGTGGCGTCAAGAGTCCCTCTGTCACCTGAAGATGGCTCTGACCTCAGACAGCAGGTGGCGCTGGTGGGAGTGACACCAGACCACGTTGATTTGATATGGCTTTTACGCATAGCCTATGCGTGAGCTTGTATGCCTGTCGCAATAATGATAACAAATTGAGATTTGGGAGTATCCAATATTGGAAACTTTTTAAAAGGATTTAAATGCCATAGCATAAAACTACAGATGGATAGATCGACGTCGCTTCGTATATATATGGATCAGGGCAGAGCCAACTCACTGACAGTGAGAGGCCGAAACAAACCTACAATGTGGCCGACGGAGCAGCAAGGCCTTGGAGCCCAAAAGCACTGCGCGCGGGGGCCGTATCAGGGGTACGACTAAGTAATCAGAAGAATACCGCGTACCAAACCGGGCCCGGTTCTCAGCACAGGGGGGACTGTGAGAAATGGGCGGGGCTGGAGTATATCTCTGTGGGCCAACGGTTGGTGAGTAGGGCTGTGGGGGGGCGGGACAGGGATGACACAAGAGAGTGCTGTGCAAACAGGGCCGTATATTTCTACCCTGTGATCGACTACACTGATCTCTGATTCCAAAAGGAACTCCCTCTGTTCGCAGTGTTAATGAAGGCAATGCGAGAGAGACGGGCTCCAAAGAGACTAGGAGCGACTCCCACTTTTCATTTCACAGGTAGTTTTTTTAAAAGGCAAGAACTGTGAACATACAAACTATATGGTTTAACCCTCAGCCTATCCAGTGAAGACACTCATTTGGTTTAAGTCTTCCCCCTAAAAGTGTTACAGGGAAGTGCAATAGAGTATTATCTGCAAACATCTTTTTTTTACGGCATACTTATAGATGATAATGTAATTACTGTCAATAATCATTTTTAATACATTAATGGTAGTTATTGCATAATTGGCTGCCATACCAGCAAATAACATAACTTTCTGTGCATAATGTTATAAAATTTTTGTTTCAGAAATGTTATTACATTGTTGGTAAGTTACACAATTGGCTTTTATTGCATTAAGAATTTCGTTGTTGGAAACTATTACACTATTGGCAGTTATTACATTATTGGATGCTGCAATCCTTATGCAGTTTTATTGTGATGGTTTTGGAAACCTCAGCTTGCTATCCTCTGGTCATTGCGATGCTTTTACTGTAGCAATCCCAGAATGCACAAAGGTGAGCTCACGACAAGCCCACATAACCGTAACTAGGAAGAAGGTGCTTCAGATCTGTTGGTGCATTCAACATAGAGAGCGGCAGCAACGGTCCCATGTCATCTTCTCAGTGTCCAGCATGCCATCAATTCAGATTGCCACCGTCATTTTGTTTGAAGTGTCCTCCACATTGTCACTGTGCTTTTCAGTCTCCCTGTGTTTACTCATGGTTGCCTTTGCTTTGACCTTGACATGACCAGCCCCTCCCTTCTGTGACACCCTGCCCCCTGGCCTCCAGCGTGTCCCTGTCTGTTCTCACCAATGTCTACTTTACAACACTAGTCTTTGTAAAGTACTTTTGTGCACTTGATTTCAGTGGTTAGAAATAGCATTGATGTGCAAGCTAGGGTCTTTCCTTAGATTTTAAGTGAGAAGCAGTTTCATGTAAATATCGTGAGCGTTACGAGTCACGCAGTGATGTAACATTTAAACAACATCGCACCAACATTTCAATTAAAAAAGGTCATGATTTTTTTTCTTTTTTTTGTTTTTGTTTACACGTTCCAAATATACACATCTGTCTGGATTTGACAGAATTTATTTCAGTTTTGAAAGCAGTGTTTGAGCATAGAGATGATCAGACTTGGTTGCTTTGTTTGAAGTCTTTCTGTGGTGTGTTTAACATTTCCAAAGGGATTTGAAAAACAAACTATATATTGCATTCAGTTGCAATAAAATGATACTGTATTGAATATATTGTGTTGTAACGGCATGGTCCTGTCTGATTGCTTTCTGGGTCGAGCTGATTGGTTTTCCCACAGCATCACCTGGCACATTGTCTGACTGGGAGAAAGTGTGGCTCACCTGCTCTTGCCTGTTGTCTCTTAAAGATTCAGTACATCACAGCAGAAGCTGGTTTTCTTCACAGTCAGAGGAGTGAAGATGCTCGTCAGAGACATTTTCATTAACACAGTGTGTATCTTCCCATCAGACTTTGTATTTAATATATTAGTTATGCTGGTTGGGGTGAAAATGAAAATCCCCATCTATTACATGGAATACGGACACAATATCTCTTGTTTTTTTTTTTTGTTTTTTTTTAAAAGATGACATGGGTGGGGGAGGGAAGGACTTCAGTGATGCTGTGACTGTACTGTCAGCGCCCGGAATTCAGCCATTTTGACGCCGAGCGGTGATCTAAGGACCGGATGCGGCGACTCCTCTGCACTGCATCTTGGTTGGGGGGGTCGCCCTTGGAATGACCCCATAGTGCCAGACCTCACAGATCATTTCGACAGAGGGATGGACCCAAACACTGGATTTATCCTCCAGCATTCTGAGCTGGTGACTTATGGATTATAGTTTAGTAAGAATCCTGTAGGTCATATTTTTGCCATTAGAGTTGGTTTAACATTTTTATTTAATGACCCACAGTCATATTGTAGTGTCACCACACTCACCAGCTCACAGCTGCTGTGTGGACAACAGTGTCCCTGTCAGTGTTACTCTGTAGTGACACGTGCCATTTACTCTATTACAAAGAGTCAGCTTTATATTTGAACCTAAGGCCTTCCATGTCACACTAGAGACTATCCAAGGTAATACAGAAAAACGGCGTTTGTGTTTGCTTTTTCAATTCTGGCTGTTCATCCCATTGCATAAAATACTTCTCAGTGCATTTCAGATCCAGAAGTTGGTGATTAATCCGAAAGGGACTGTGGTTTGTTTGGTTTCTGAGGAAACTCCCATTCAGCCATCCTGGGTTTCACCCACCCTGCGAGTAAGGAAGCGGATGCAATCTGCTCTTACCAAACTACGCTTCCAACACGAGTGACGCCAATTTATCATCACCACGTTTATACAACTTGGTTTCCTTCCAACAAATTAATCTTGATAGAAGCAGCTTCCAGGAACTGATAGCGAAGCTGCACGCAGAATTACCCCCCCGCCCCCCAGCAGCTTGAGACCTCACTGGGGCGAAGTCGAAATAAAAAGCAGAAAATATACGAAATGTTTGACTACAAAGACAGATGCACAGTGTAACTGATTAGGCATGCACGTGATTGGACAATGATTACCTGATATTGTGCTGTCAATCACATATGACTGTGTGGGTAGCTGTTTGTAGCCAAGCCTTAATTAGACTATACAGCAGATGCACAGCATTTCTTTATGATAATGTTTTGAGGGCCTCTGAAAGGCTCTGAATTCCATATTTTACACCAAAGCTCTAAGGTAAAGGTAAGAATATCAGCGAACGCTTCATCAAACATGCAATCTGACAACCCATGACCTTATGCAGGTAAGGGGATCCTTTTTCTCTGAGCTGAGGCAGGCCGCCTCCTCCTATGCACCATCTTCAGCAGCCGGACCCAAAGCAATGCGTGGACTGGGCCATTAACGGGACATACGGAACGTACCACGTCATCGCAATGCGGTCTGCATCCAAAGGTGGGAATTATCACACATACTCAAAAACATTTTACATTGTACCAGAGGGATGGCAGCTCACACACAGACCATTTTTCTAAAGATTACATGGCAGAAAATATAGGTATTCCTTTCATTTACTCTTTCTTTCGTTTTATTAGTCTGTCTTCATTAATAATTAAATTTAACAAATGATACCTTAGTACTTAAAAGTGACCACAGCAATAGATGACGTGGCATATTTGGTGACTGAAGTCCTTTTTATCTTCCAAAAGTCATATTCCACAGTTGTCCGTATTTTGCAATAACCCTCATTCGTAATGCCAGGTTAAAACCATAAACTAATTACTGACCAAGCTTATGGAATTATATATTGCGGCTGCAAGCAGACATGATGCTGTTATCCAGCAAAGCAAATAACTTGTGTGTGGCGCACAGAACATCCACGGCGGGGACAATGTGTGATTTCATCTGGGAGCTTGTGAGGAAAAAAAGGACATTTCTCATCCACCTGTCAGAAGCCTTGACGTGGACCATCGCACTGGCCAAAGAACACAGCTAGGCTCTACTTTCTGGAGATCACCCAAGAAAGTTAACAAGAGCAAAAATCTGACTGTGCCCTCCTAATGCTGCAGCACTGAAAGCATATTGACATGCTGCATCTCATTGTGGTACACCAGCTGCAGCACCGCAGATGGGAAAGCCCTGCAGAGGATCATCAGTGCAGCACAAGAGATCACAAGGACCTAACTGCCAATCCTGGATGGACACCTACAGCACGCAATGCCTCCAGAGAGTAACGACCATCGCCAGTGACCCGAAACACTCATGTCACCACCTGTTCACCCTCCTGGGCTCTGGAAAATGCTACAGGACAATTTAGTCCCACACTTTCAGTCTGAGGAATAGCCTGTTCCCCAAAGCCATCAATCATCCAAGCAAGAAACAATAAACTCCAGTAACCCTGGGTTGGTCTCCTCCTGACAGACGTGTGAGGAGCTATACGGTTTAATGGGCACAGAGAACAAGGGCTTCTGTATGATTTTTGAATGGTTGAAATGACTATAAGGAAGCACATTATAATACGGTATATTGTATGGTAAATATGCAATGAATTTATTTGTATTATTCAGGGTTGCCATCTTTGGTCAGCTGGCTGGTGTGAGATTTCCAATTCAAGACAAGTCTGCACATGCTTTTGCGTGTATGTGACAGTGCATTACCCTGTAAATAGTATGTAGGGTTTGTAAATTACCCCAATACTTTTGATGTAGCTAATTTTAGGTTTATAATGGAATAATATAGATTTGCCGAAAGTGTGAGCGTGAGTTGGCAACCCTATATATTTTGCTTGCTAATCCAATCAGATCTTATAATTAGCAAATTGTTTTTAAAAATGTTTTTTGTGGTTGATGTGTCTAATTAGAGGAAGGAGTAACACAAGAATGATAATTTATCAAAATGGACTATTGCTCAAATGTTCTTTAATAGAATCATGTGATAATTTGCCATGATGACGTTACAATTACATTACTTCTGCTTTGGATTATTCTTTTTTGCGCTCTGGTGGAAGCACTCACAGCCAAATGTTGCACGTACAATAATGCATGCCCCGTGCATGTGTGTACCACGTAACGTGTAATTCGTAAGCAGCCCCTCTCGCGGCCGTTCTGTGGGCATGTCGGCCATGTTTTCCAGTGACGCGGGGAATTAACTGATTTGAAGAAAGGGCGTTTTAAATCCGGTTAAGCTCGACTGAGGATGGCTACCTTGACTGCGTTCCCCGTCAGTGATTTCGACCCATGTTGACGATACCTAGTTTTGCGGTTGTCAGTCGCGTTTCGACGGGATTAAATGTTTGCTTTAAGTCTTACGCCGAAAACGACGCTGCGTTCCGAGTCCGGGCGCTAGACGCCGCCAAACCTCCCGGAGGTCCCGGACCGCAACCACTGCGTCTCCATCAGCCGGGCCTTTTCGCAGATGCTCACGGATGGAAAGAGAACAGGAATTGGTGAGGCCTATTTTTATTATGGTGTTTGTTGTTACTTTAGCTTAGTGTAGCGTGTTGACATGTATTTACATAGATTTCACGCGCAGTACTAACGGCACCCAATCGTATACAGTACGGCATTGGCGTAGCGGATTTTACGCGAAAATCGTATCTTACGTGGATCATGTGTGATATTTTAAGATGTGACGTTGCGCGGGCTGTACTTCACTCTTTATTCTGATATCTGATAGGTTACGGAACTTACGGCTAGTTTTAGTTGTTTATTTTCTGATAATTAATCTTAAATCCGTTTTGACTTAGCTGTGCAAAACCTACATAAATGAACACGCCTTTAACTATTCACGTTGATTAGTCTGATTTGTCTCGTTAACTACACGGCTTTCATATAAAATAAAAGATGCTGTAGTGAGCACGATTGTGTAATTTGCGCAGTGTTTTTATTTTTATTTTGCGAAGTACACAAGTAGATCCCAACCTCTCATCCGTGCAGCCTGTCGTGCACCGTGGATGGTCGGGAGGTAGTGTGGAGATGTCAGGCCTGGACTGAGGTTCAAAAATTACTTCTTTAAGTATAATTCTGGAGTTATATGCAGTTAGGGTTGCCACGCGTCCTGGATTTTCCGTAATAATTCCGGATTTTAGTCGTCTGTCCTGTAAAAACTAAATTCATCAAGGGACACGGAATGTCCCTATCATTTTTCCGTATGAAACAGACTTACACAAACCTTTAGAATGGTGCGACTGTGTGCAATAGTTTTGGTTAATGATTGGATGTCCACCCCAATATGTTGCTGCTCTGCATGCTTGGTGAATGGTATTCAGTAGGTGGTTGTATCCAGTAAAAAGTGTGAATGACACAGCCTTGATCTAAAGAAGGGTTTTAGGGCAGGTTATTGCAACTGCTCTTATCAGGGTCATCAGGCTCCTCTTCAGATTAGTCCACGACATGATGCAGCATAAACATCTAAACAACTCTGTGCTGCACTCTGTGGGTCTGTTTCTCGCACTCCTCAGGAAGACCATCTACCGAGAGCTCTGTTGGCCTGGCAGGTCTTCAGGCAGTTGAAAGAAAGGTCATAACACTGCCTGAGGTTGAGGGAACCACAAGCTACCGTGACTGCCTGTACAATGGAGAGTTTCAGATCCCCTTTCAGCTTATCCACAACCATAGTGTCTGCTATCCCTTTACTGTTTGATTTAACAGAGCCTTACCCACAACCAATATTCAGCCTGCAAATGTACTACTTACTGATCTAGACACCTGCTTTATTTATGTTGTTCAAGAGTACAACTGCAGTGCCCTTGTTGAGCCTTCAGCTGGTAAATGTTTTCCAACAATGTCCCTACAAAACTATGCCAACTGCTTTCCATCCAGGGTGGGTGATCATGAAAATGAATTTAGATTTAATATAACTGTTCACCATGTGGCTGTAATATAAGGTGTGATTTGTCACATGATACTAACTCCTTTTGCTTTTTTATACGGTGTGGCTTCCCACAGGGTGTGCTTTCCTCTCTCCCACGTCGTTCGGCTTTCGGACTGGAGAGCGAGCAGCCGGACTACGACATGGTCTTTGAGGATGGGGTGGTCCACAACCCCGTAAAATGGAAGATGGAGATGAAGAAAAGGAGGAAGTAGGCCACACGAGAGCTGCTGCACCTGACCCTGGAGGTGGTGGAGAAGAGGTATGGTCACCAGGGAGTGAGCTTGGGGCGCAATGAATCATGGGATTGGTCTCATTTGGCAAGGATGCAACCGATGTACCCTTGACATTTGGGGCGAAGCAAGACAAACATCAAGGGATTTTTACTGTCCTTTGCACATATGTTAGTAGTACTGGAAATGTGGAAGATGACGTAAATAGGTCCACGAGAACACAAGTATGGTCAGAATGCATATCGAGATTCAGTCAGTGATTCTGCTGACTGAAAAAAAAAAACCCTTTTCTTCCTTGTCATTTTAAGCATTCACTTTTGTTTGATTTTAGAAGTTACTCTGGTCTTTTATTTACAGTACAGAGCAATACAATTGCCAAAACATCCCATATCTGAAACATTTTATTTCCATCAGTTGAAGTAGCTGAAATTCCAGGGACATTGTATTTTGGTATTCTTTGGTTCACTCTGAACTGATATTTAAAGTTTTGTGTGTGTGTGTGTGTGTATATCACTCCAGGTCAATGGAACCAGGGAAAAAGTTTCAGCAAGTGTTCCTTTTTAAAAAGGTAACTTTTTATTAATTATTAGAATAAATCATTTACATTTAACAAGATTTTATTAAATTAATGCATATTTATATCAGTAGCGCTATGTTTTATGGGTTATAACCATATATTTAGATAAATGTTTTATTGATGCTTTTGTAAGATTGATATATATATATATTGTATTTAGCTCAATAGTAACATGTTTTTATTATGATTATTATCTAAAGAGTATTCTTTTAGATCCTACTCTTTCATTTCAGGGGGAGCCTGCAGTGGTCTGGGGGGGACCACAAACAGGAGATGTGGAGCCTCAGGGCAGTTTCAGGTGAGGGGCACGGCAGTGATGCTGTCGCCGTCCTGCGCTCCTCCACGGAGATGGACAGCTCTGTTCATCACGGAGGTGCCATGAGCCCAGGATTTATGGGTTAGGCCTGACAGGAGACTGGATCCTGAAGTAAAATGGATGTTTCTGGAAGGAAGTGGATTTGTGGGGATTTGTGCACTACCAATCAAGTTCAAATCTACTCAGCTGGCCATGCATTTAATATCTTTCATTTGTAATTAAAATCTCTTTGCCTTCCCCACCACTTAATATTTTCGGTACTTACAAATGATTGAAATTACCTTGATTTTCATTAATCAATTTTTTAATGCTGGATTCTTTTTTTACATAAAGTAATTGGAGGAATTGGCTGTACTTGTAATAGAGCTGCAATAAAAAATGAACAAATCTTGTTTAGCGCCATTGAAAAATTGAACAGCTTTTATTTAAATGGTTCATTTAATTTAGGCAGCCACTCAGTTGAGATGGTAAAATGTTAATTAACCTGTAGCCTGCAGCCTGTAAGGCCTTGGGGTTCTCAGCCATAGTGGATACCTATTGCTATAAAAGATTATTTAAAATGTCATTAGATACATTTTGCATATCATTTGGTCACAAAATAGCAGTTTTTCACACCTACTGACAGTAAATGTAAGAATTGAACTTTAGTTCAACTTTAGTGGGAACTGTGGGAACAGTTCTGTCCTAACTCTGGAGAAACATGGGCAGTTGCGTAGGTGACAGACTGAGCCTGCAGCGCCATCTGGTGTCAGGCTCCAGTACATCTTTGATGTGGGGGAGCAAGTGTGCCTGAGCGGTACAGCTAACTTGCTCAGGCAGCATTACAGAGGACTAGTTCCAGACATCATTGGCAGGTGGCCCGGATGAGCCAGCAGAGTAGGCCTACCCAGAATTCCATGTGGGCGGAGCTCTGGGATGCCCAGGTACCTGGCTTCCCACGTAGCTCCCACATGCAGCTGCAGTTCAGCCCATTTGTTTAGTACCGAGTGTGCTCTGCCCTCTAGGGGAGATGGAAGTATTCGGGTACACTCATTTAAGCCAGGCATAGGGGCACAGAAGACAGGAGAGTATTGTAAAGTCCTCACCGTCCTCGTTGGAGAACATTTATAGCTCTTGATGTATAAGAAGAGACACCAGCATCATTAGACTCCTCACATCATGGTCAGTATCTGTTTGACCTCTTCCCTACTGGCTGGTATAAGAAATCGATTAAGATACAAATCACCAGATTTAAATATGTTCTTTCCAATGGCTATATGTGAATTGAATTCTGTACCCTCTCTCATCCATTACGCTAATCTGTGTTTGTGACAGTGCAGTGTTTATAATATCCTAAAGTGCAATATTTACTGTATGGTTCAGACCTTGTGCTGCTATAGATTCATATCTTACATACCCACATGTCCCTATTGAGTTGCTATATTTTATTTAATTTTAGGACTTTTTGTATTTATTTCAGGTTGCTGTTTGCTCTGATGAGGAGAAGCACTTTTTACATATTGTATGATGTGCAAGGACAATAAAGGCTGTTCTCTGTCACTGCTTTTTGTTTTTCACCCATTTTTATTTTCTGTATTCATATGAAACTAAGAAAAAAAGCAGGAAAGGAATGAGACGTGAACAGATCACTGAGAGGCTTATATCACCTCTGACTAGGTCCCGGAGCCGGAGCGAGGGCCACGTCCAGGGTGACTGCGTCCTTGACTTGGGAGGTGTCATGTTGCACTCTTCAGGTAGGGGTCACTGTGTGCTGACTGCACAACATAGTGCAAGCTCTTATCCTGCAAGCTGTTGTCCCCCCACAGCTTAAGTGGTGACCATCCACGAGGACAACTGTTCCCACGCAGAGTGATTCTCACTGCAAACTTTGCTGGAAGAAAAATGGCTGCCACTTATGGACTGACTGCAGGAAGATGCCCTGGGCTCACGGTGTCTTCCCACTTGCAGGGTCCTCGGATCTCCATTGTGCTAGCACAGCTACCTCAGTCCAGCTGTCGGAACCTGTCCCCAGCGACACTGTGGCCGGACCCACTGGCCCCCTCCACCACTCTCTGCCTGGCCCCGGGATCACTCACACCAGCACTGTTGGGGTCCCCAGTGTCAACCTGTGCCTGGCTGCCCGTTACCCCACTGCCTCACCATCTCCCTTAAAGCTGGCCAATGTTGCAGTGACACACTACCACCGGTATGGCAAGGTCAGCACTTGGTGCACCTGGTGATGCCCAGCAGGGGGAGCCAGTAAGTCAACCAGGATCTGGGAATATACCTTCTTTAATTGTGTAGTCACTAGTATCTTTTCTGCTACTTGAATTCTGGTGTTTGTCATCATGGTTTTGCAGTTAAATGAAAAGTTGAGCACACTAAGTCCTTATACATTTCTAAAAGAGAAACTTGCCTGATTTTTCCCAAATTAAATATTGTTGGTAATGTAATCACCTGTTGCACTGTTTCTTGTATAAACACTAGTCGTTGGATCTATGAAAGCAGTTTATTCATCAATTGATATTTTATTGATCCCCGTGGGGAAACTGTCTTTACACCTCCGTCAGCTTGCTCTTTGTAGAGTAAGCTGTCCATGATTACCTTCTGATTATAGGCACACAGGCTTAGCCCACTGAACCCCACGCTATTTACATTTTTTACAAATCACAAAACAGTGTTCAGTTATTTCAAAAAGAAAAGAATATATCTGCCTTTTTAAATACGCTGAGGGGAGTGTTTAGATCTGTAAATGTGAAGCGGGTGTATTTCGGTGTACATTTCTACGACCTGTAGAGTGGTGATATTGGCTTTTGTTGGGAAAACGCAAATAATCAGAGAGGTTCCGTCTTAAACATAAAGATGCTGTAGGCTGTCCATGGGGAAAAACATCTGTTGCCGTTTTGAGTATGAGTTACTCCCCTGCTGCGTGTTCTTGTTCATTTTTAAAATGCAGGGAAATAAAAATTATATCAGGAAATTGCAACAATTGTTGTTTTGCTTAATTTCCCCTCATTGGAAGTTTACTTAGGAAGGTTATTAGTGTAAAAAAAGTACAGTTTTTCAAGATTTTCAGATGCACGCAGTTTAAAAACGGGTTTTTTTTTTACCCCATGTTCATGTCTTGTACCTGATGATAATTTTAGCAAACGGTGATGTGATACTTCGTTTCGGGAAAAACCACATTATACAAGTGACAACCGGTAGATGGCGCTGTTATGCTTTGAAGACATTTTTAACTTGTTAGTTACCCCTATGTGATAGTAACACTAAATGAAGGACTGGGTTAAAATGTTTGTGCAGGGAAGGACTCATTAAGTAAATCAAGTATTGTATTGCGTATTTGTTGTTTCGTGATATGACAAGACGTCACTGTGCACTTTAGCCTTTATATCGCGAAAGTAGTACAAATTACCCACATAAAGATTAAAATGCATGGAAATGTGGTCATAACAGCCACATGACGAGGGAAAGATGGGATAAGATTAGACAGGCTAAGATAAACCAAGCAGAGATAATTAGATAAGATAGTATAAGATATAAGCATTACAATAAAACATGTACATACTATTCATAGTGTATTGGTAGTGTTGTAATAAGTAACTCGAGTATTTCTGAAAAACGCTCCGCCTTCTGCCTGCTGTTATTTGGCTAATATATTGTAATAGATTTTTCCTTGCCACTAGAGGGAGATATTGAAACCTCGGTGAACAACAGGTTAAGCTGCCACCACCTTTAATTATACCCGCTCTGGTCCGGTAGGTTAGAACACTCCACTGAGAATCAGGCAAGCTGAAGTGACGGCAGCCTTACCAGTAGCTATGTACCATTCGGTGCACTGCTGCTGGAACAAATTTCCCGGAGGAACATGCCAAAGGGATTAATAAAGTACTATATCTATCTATCTATCTATCTAAGCTGAAGCAATAACAATACTTTATTATTCAATTAGTTCACAAAACAATGGGGTCACGTCGGCTGCCTCGCAGCACACAATTCCCCCGCATACACTACGGGCGTCTGCTAAATCATTCAAGCTCATCACAGCACGGCACCAATAAGAAAGTTTGCACACCCATCAACATTACGATCCTGACTGGGAAGATACACACGTGATAAAAGACCGATGTCCAAGATGTATACAAAGCCTTCGTAGCTGCGATGGTCTGCGCTACAGCCCCCCACCCACACAAACAAACCCTACAAAAAGAATTAAAATTGCCGGAGCGAGGGCCACGTCCAGGGTGACTGCGTCCTTGACTTGGGAGGTGTCATGTTGCACTCTTCAGGTAGGGGTCACTGTGTGCTGACTGCACAACATAGTGCAAGCTCTTATCCTGCAAGCTGTTGTCCCCCCACAGCTTAAGTGGTGACCATCCACGAGGACAACTGTTCCCACGCAGAGTGATTCTCACTGCAAACTTTGCTGGAAGAAAAATGGCTGCCACTTATGGACTGACTGCAGGAAGATGCCCTGGGCTCACGGTGTCTTCCCACTTGCAGGGTCCTCGGATCTCCATTGTGCTAGCACAGCTACCTCAGTCCAGCTGTCGGAACCTGTCCCCAGCGACACTGTGGCCGGACCCACTGGCCCCCTCCACCACTCTCTGCCTGGCCCCGGGATCACTCACACCAGCACTGTTGGGGTCCCCAGTGTCAACCTGTGCCTGGCTGCCCGTTACCCCACTGCCTCACCATCTCCCTTAAAGCTGGCCAATGTTGCAGTGACACACTACCACCGGTATGGCAAGGTCAGCACTTGGTGCACCTGGTGATGCCCAGCAGGGGGAGCCAGTAAGTCAACCAGGATCTGGGAATATACCTTCTTTAATTGTGTAGTCACTAGTATCTTTTCTGCTACTTGAATTCTGGTGTTTGTCATCATGGTTTTGCAGTTAAATGAAAAGTTGAGCACACTAAGTCCTTATACATTTCTAAAAGAGAAACTTGCCTGATTTTTCCCAAATTAAATATTGTTGGTAATGTAATCACCTGTTGCACTGTTTCTTGTATAAACACTAGTCGTTGGATCTATGAAAGCAGTTTATTCATCAATTGATATTTTATTGATCCCCGTGGGGAAACTGTCTTTACACCTCCGTCAGCTTGCTCTTTGTAGAGTAAGCTGTCCATGATTACCTTCTGATTATAGGCACACAGGCTTAGCCCACTGAACCCCACGCTATTTACATTTTTTACAAATCACAAAACAGTGTTCAGTTATTTCAAAAAGAAAAGAATATATCTGCCTTTTTAAATACGCTGAGGGGAGTGTTTAGATCTGTAAATGTGAAGCGGGTGTATTTCGGTGTACATTTCTACGACCTGTAGAGTGGTGATATTGGCTTTTGTTGGGAAAACGCAAATAATCAGAGAGGTTCCGTCTTAAACATAAAGATGCTGTAGGCTGTCCATGGGGAAAAACATCTGTTGCCGTTTTGAGTATGAGTTACTCCCCTGCTGCGTGTTCTTGTTCATTTTTAAAATGCAGGGAAATAAAAATTATATCAGGAAATTGCAACAATTGTTGTTTTGCTTAATTTCCCCTCATTGGAAGTTTACTTAGGAAGGTTATTAGTGTAAAAAAAGTACAGTTTTTCAAGATTTTCAGATGCACGCAGTTTAAAAACGGGTTTTTTTTTTACCCCATGTTCATGTCTTGTACCTGATGATAATTTTAGCAAACGGTGATGTGATACTTCGTTTCGGGAAAAACCACATTATACAAGTGACAACCGGTAGATGGCGCTGTTATGCTTTGAAGACATTTTTAACTTGTTAGTTACCCCTATGTGATAGTAACACTAAATGAAGGACTGGGTTAAAATGTTTGTGCAGGGAAGGACTCATTAAGTAAATCAAGTATTGTATTGCGTATTTGTTGTTTCGTGATATGACAAGACGTCACTGTGCACTTTAGCCTTTATATCGCGAAAGTAGTACAAATTACCCACATAAAGATTAAAATGCATGGAAATGTGGTCATAACAGCCACATGACGAGGGAAAGATGGGATAAGATTAGACAGGCTAAGATAAACCAAGCAGAGATAATTAGATAAGATAGTATAAGATATAAGCATTACAATAAAACATGTACATACTATTCATAGTGTATTGGTAGTGTTGTAATAAGTAACTCGAGTATTTCTGAAAAACGCTCCGCCTTCTGCCTGCTGTTATTTGGCTAATATATTGTAATAGATTTTTCCTTGCCACTAGAGGGAGATATTGAAACCTCGGTGAACAACAGGTTAAGCTGCCACCACCTTTAATTATACCCGCTCTGGTCCGGTAGGTTAGAACACTCCACTGAGAATCAGGCAAGCTGAAGTGACGGCAGCCTTACCAGTAGCTATGTACCATTCGGTGCACTGCTGCTGGAACAAATTTCCCGGAGGAACATGCCAAAGGGATTAATAAAGTACTATATCTATCTATCTATCTATCTAAGCTGAAGCAATAACAATACTTTATTATTCAATTAGTTCACAAAACAATGGGGTCACGTCGGCTGCCTCGCAGCACACAATTCCCCCGCATACACTACGGGCGTCTGCTAAATCATTCAAGCTCATCACAGCACGGCACCAATAAGAAAGTTTGCACACCCATCAACATTACGATCCTGACTGGGAAGATACACACGTGATAAAAGACCGATGTCCAAGATGTATACAAAGCCTTCGTAGTCTGCGCTACAGCCCCCCACCCACACAAACAAACCCTACAAAAAGAATTAAAATTGGACTTCCCTGTCTGCGCATAGGTCCCAAGTCTGATTTGGTTGCAACGCGTACGCCCAATGTAAGCGCCAAGCAGTTGGGGTAATTCCGCTGGTGTTCATCTATTCTTTCCTGGTTACCTATATAAGCTTCCCCCCTAATTAATAGTTAATTAGCTATTAACATAGCTAATTTTAGGTTTATAGTGGTATAATATAGATCTGCCGTATGATTTCCTGCGTGAGTCTGAAAGCGTGAGTGTCATGCTGGAAGCTTGAGATTTCGCAACCCTGAAAACGTACATTTTTTGTTTCACCTGAGTTGATTTATATAACAAATAACATTACTTTATACGGTTGTTAAAAACTAGAAACTTCAACGAACATGAAATCACCAATAAACTACGTCTACAAATATTTATTTTAATATTTCTACTTTAATCACAGAGAGCAGGTCTGGTGGCATTATAGCCTATATATGCACTTTGAAGTGATTTTATTTTTGCACTAATGGCACTACTGATTTTACAGTACTCTGTTTCTGGGTAAATAAACATAAGTTTGTGTTTCAAATAAAAGTGAAATCTGTGTCTTTGTGTTCTGCACAATCAGACCTTAATACCATCCCTTAGCACTGGATTCATTTCATCATGTTGAACATAATGTGTTTCTGACATCAAAGGGAAACTTTAAACATTACACTTAATTTTAGTTGACTAAATCAACTGTAGTTTTAGTCGACTGTAATCTTATATTTAGTCAAATAAAAGTCGACTGAAACTAAAATAATTTAGATGACTAAATTATGACTGAAACTAAATTACATTTTAGTCAAAATACTATGGACTAAAATTAAATAAAAGTTTGCTGTCAAAATTAACACTGCAACATTACATCGTCTCAAAGCGCTTTACAGCATCCCCACCCAGAGCCCCCAGTGAGTAAGCCATAGGCGACAGTGGCAAGGAAAAACTCCCTAGCAGGAAGAAACCTTGGGAGGGACCAGACTCAGAGGGGGAGCCCATGCTCCTGGGACCGGCAGGGAGTCACACTAAGTCATAAGATTTGAGTCACAACCGGGGAGCAGGGAGGTGATGACAAGCTGGTGTTGGTGCTCCTTCAGATCGCCGGGCAACCAGTAGCAAGGCAGCAGGGCTAACATGGAGGCTGACGTAGGCAGGATGGCAAGCCGGATGCAAGGACGTCATGGGTGTTGGTGACGTCACACGTAGCAGGGTGTGCAGGATATCTTGATAAACCGAGGTCTCGAGGGAGCGCACCCCCCAGGAGGAGTAGGGGAAATAAAATGTTAAATTAGCCAAAGTAGGGGGAGACCAGAGGCAGTGCAAACAGTTACATAAACGGTTATGTAAGCTCCGGCAGATATGGCTATGGCAGCATAAGTAGGAGGGAGAGGCAGGTGGGAATGCAGGCATGGGGAGTCCCTGAAATGTCAGTGTTCTACTTACACAAGGGGGTGTGAAGCTAGAATGACAGCACTGACAGTTCAGTTTATCCAAAGCCAATGGCAGTGATCCCCACCCAGCTCTACATTCCACACGATAGGTCTAACTGGGGGTGAGCAGTTAGCTAGAGCTAGAACTAGTATCTCTATAAGCTAAACAGGTGTGTTTTTAGTCTATACCTGAATATTGAGGGTGAGTCTGAATCCGGTGGAAGACCATTCCACAGCTGAGGAGCTCTATAGGAGAAGCTGACTGGGCTATCTGCAGCCATTGAGGAGTCTGGTTCCATGTATATTCCGCAGATGAATAGTGAATACCTGAAGATAAAAGCTTCATATGTACAGTAGAGGCTGTGTATAAAGGAAATGTGCCCAAACAGACACAAAAAATAATTAAGGTGCAGGACTGCTGATTCTGGCCTTACAATGTTCAAGCTACCAGGTTATGACTGTAAGTGAAACAAAAATGGGTTTAAAATGTATCGCATGACCTCAGATTATTATTTATTTTCTATTTATTCCAATGTTTTGGTATTCTTTTTAAATGACATCCACATGCATGCACACACTATAACACATGAACACACACACAGATTCTGTATTAATATCTTTATAGGGAGTCTCCATTAATTTCTATGAACATAAACCCTAATTCCAACTATGACAACCTTAACACTACCCAGCCCATAAGTAACTGAACAAAATACAAGCCGTTTGGAAATTTTAGTTGTTTGGCTATATTAGACTTTTATAAAATTGTTTCCCCTTGTGGGGACCGAAAAATGTCCCCTCAATTGATTACATGTGATAGTATGTAGGAATACTTACACTGCAGTTTAATTGTTTTTGCACTGTGATTAAATGGTGATAAAAACGTTAAAAACACCAAACAATATAACTTAAACATGATATAATTTTATTATACAGCATGCTATGCATATGACCACCTGAAGTACAAATTAGCCACATTAAGGTTAAAATGCAGGCTCCTTTCCTGCAAAAGAACGAATCCCCATAAATACGCATGTGCGCTGCTACGAAAAGAAATTGGAAAGAAATGAGGCGCATATGGCTTTAAATTGCGAATGCGTACTTGTGTACCAAATATATTCACCCCTTATCATATGTATAGCATAAAGTGTAATAAAATTATATCATCTTTAAGTCGTGTTGTTTGATGTTTTTCGAACCTTTTCATCGCCATTTTCTTACTTAATTGCTGCTGGCTTTTGGAGCGGAGACTACCATGCACTCGCGCTGCCAGACGCGGCGCAGTAGCGACCACACGTCTGCGTTCTCGAAAGAGTCGTGAAGTCGATCAATCGTAGGTCGACGACGGACCTGTCCTGCATGTGTAGGTGTCGAAACTACAAAGCCCACAATGCGTCGGTGTTCATCGCAGTGTGATGTCATACTGCATGATCCCGAGTCCTTGGGAGACGCTTTAGGTAGAGCCGGCTGGGGAGGGACTGCTGGATGCTGATGCGGGATACTGGAGCGCGCAGGAGGATGCGGATTTTAAACTCTGGACTGCTCGTCGCCCTTCTGCTCGGCATAAACAATTATTAACACTCTGCAACATTTGACTCCTTTTTGCTACATTTTATCCGTAAAACGCATGGTTTTTAGGAACGGCGTGCATGCAGCAGTCCTGATTTTTGCGGATAATTGCAATGGGCGGCTGCAGCTGATTTTCCTGCGAAGTGCAATGGTGCGCCTGCGGTAATCTGGCAGCTTTCGGAAGCCTAGTTTTCTGAATCCGTTTGGAGAATTTTTACCTGGTGATTTTTTTTCGGCCGTGGGCGCAGATAGAGATGGCGGACGTAGCTGAGTGCGGCGTCAAAGTGATGTGTCGATTCAGGCCACTGAATGAAGCTGAGATCACAAGAGGAGACAAATATATTCCGAAATTCAAGGGCGACGACACGGTGGTGATAACGGTAAGCGACCGTAACGCATGATGCTGTATACTTGTGGACGGCATGCTTAATTAAGATGACTTGAACTGGAGCCGCCGCGGCTCTCCATGGGCCAAATGCGCACTGAAGCGCGGCGGGTCCTGCGGGCGCACCGGGTCGGTGATGCCCGGCGTCGGTCCTGCGGACTTTCCGAGGTGATAATATCCTTCGTCGGTCCTCCGAAATAAAGCGCATTCGGTTATTCCTCGTTAAATGTGTGTGAGTCGTGATATACAGCGTCGTGTGTTTTAACTACAGTTTTAGCCTTGTCGATCGGGCAAATTAAAGCAAAAAATAAGTTAAAAGTATGAGTGGGGCCAGTCGGGCGTGTTGAAATGCTTCTTCGGAAAGTGAAGCTGTTTTGCCAGCCGTGGAGCTGAGGAAGACCGGCTCTGCTGCAGGGATACTGGGCTCCCGCATTAAATGTTACAGAGCAGCGAAGGCCGGTGCTGCTTGGGCGTAATAATGACAGTAATCTGCGGTCACTGTGAAAGCGGCTGTCAGAGTTCGCGTTGCTTGTAAACAATGTTCGTAAACCTTGGGCTCATTGCATAAAAATATCCGGCCAGACAGGAGCAGAATTTCACGTTTCCCGGAGTCTGTTGAGGTGTCGCGTTAAGATGCCTGTTCTGGGAAGGTTTTTAATAACCCCGATGTTATTCTCAGTAACGTGTTGGTTCTAAAATGCTTCGGTAACATTTAAGTAAGACTTAACCTACCTTATCTTGCACTTCATTAACGTGTAATGCGGCTGCATTAACTCAGAGATGGGCCATCTTATCCAGTTGCCTCCCCGTGTGGCACTGATGTGAAACGCTGTGCACATGCAGGCGGTCTGTATATCACCCAGAACCACCTGTTTGCACGCAAGTGCCTCCTGAAGTTATTAGTGACAATTGTATTGTAATTTGCTTGGCAGGATCGCAAGTTAAGAATATTTCTGATTTCCCCATTTATCTTTTCTGCTGGGGTATTTAGTCATCTTTAAATCAGTGCCTGTCTTCGTGATCACTAGTTAACAGATGGATCTGGGCTGTGGTTCAGACGTTGTTCATAATCATGTGACTGGAATTATTATTATGTGAGATTTGAGAGACCCTGGATAGCAGCACCATGCTTTTGTCTTCTGACTTGGCCACAGACTGCAGATATGCCTGTTATTGGTAGAACCCAAGGCATTCTGGGACTGAGCGCTTTACACTCTGTGCTCCAGACGCCATGGGCAGGCTGCTGCTTCTCTACTGAGAGGCCCTAACAAGCACCTGGAGACGGGCGGCTTCAGGCAAGGGGCCCGCGGCCCCCCATGCAGACTCTGTACCCTTATGCTTTGTGTTGTTGTGTTGAAGGCTCCTTTAACGTGGGCTGTCACCTGCAGGGTTGGGTTTATCCTTTCTGGGGACCTGTTTAGAAAGTTGCTACAGGTTCCCCCAGTCAGTGTGGAGGTTGTTTGTCCCAAAACCTCGCGGCACCCCACTCGTGTGTGGTATGAGTGCTGGTGAACACGGCCTCTGTCAGTCTGGCCTGTGCACATGCTGTCGTCTTGACCGGCTAATGCCTCTGACTTCCATGCTGTGCTTTTGTGATTCTGGTTGTGCGTTCTGCCATGTCACCGTGACTTTGTTTCGCTTCTGCTCCGGTCGGGGAGGGGGCGGGGAACTGACCGCTGGGATGCTGGGTGTGGTGCGGTCAAGGTCGCCATCGACCCCGGTATGAACCTGAAATCCCAGGCTGCCAAATGCATCCGCAGGCTTTGGGCTGAGCATGTCCCGGCCCAGTCTAGAAAGGCGCCCTGATACCGGGAAGTCAGGAGCTGCGACACGGACGGTGCCGGGAGACAACGGGAAACTGCTGACGGCTCCAGCTGGCTGGCGGCTTCTGGACCAGTGCCGGGAAGGGCTCGAGTCAGACCCTCTCCATCGAAGCTCCTCTCGGGGCTTAAATCCTACCAGCTCCACCCCCTTACACCATGTAGCTAGCCTGTGTGTGCTGTGTCCTGTATCATCTGTGAGGGTGGGGCGAGTGAAAGTGAGGCGGACAGTACCGCAGCCCCATGGGCTGCATTGTCAGGCCTGATTCATATCTGCGCGGCAGAGCTGCTGAATCAGCCGCCTTTAGCCTCAGCCAAAGGACACATTTGTCCCCAGGAAAGGGTGTGTATCTGTTCCCAAAGGAGAGGTGCAGCGGAGCCTGTGACTGGGCTTCTGCAGCACAGCGTGTCTCTGTGTGTCTGAGTGTGCGTGCACGCTTGTGTCTGTGCTGACCAATTAACCAGGGAAATGATGATCACTGGGCATTGTAGCTGAAATCCAGAGAGCGTAAATGCCACCCAGTGGTGGATTGAGATGTTTTCTGTTGTGAGGCCCATACTGACCATTAGGGACGCACCGAAATGAAAATTCTTGGCCGAAACCAAAAACCAAAAAAGAGGAAACGAAGGCCGAAAACCGAAACACCGAAAGAAATTATGCCAATAATTAGTACCATTGCATTTATGGCTATGACTGTGTA
>JAODUD010000098.1:568801-579058 GCA_026784285.1 Stomatorhinus walkeri
CTGGGTTTCCTCTCCATGGAGAGCTGGATGGCCCCTCCCAATCTTTTTTCCTCCTCCTTTCTCTCCTTCAGTTCTCCATCCTTCCATGGAGGAGCTGCATCGCGTGATGCATAACTGCTCATTTGCCATTTCTGTCAGTGATTCCACGATTTGTGTTTTAAATCTGCTGGTGGATGATTATGCTGACTTTCAAATTCAATGGTATCTAGAATATCCGGTCGAAATGAATTTGACCCCTTCGATATTTGTGTAGAATATCCTTCCACTGGCCTCATTTGACATGATTATTATGGTTTTTCAGGAAGTGCACACGGCAGCGACGTTAGCATTTTGGGGAGACGTGCAGGTCTCGTTTTCAGAGCACCTGCCCACTTTCCCAGAAGCTCTTTGAATCTTTAAGTAAGAGATGAAGTGATTCAGCGACGGTAGAGAGGAACCGAATGTCTGGGCTCTGTCGCAGTCGCTCCCCAGACTTGTAAGCAGGCTTGTTTGCCATTGAACATTTTTGTCGCTTCGGGGAGTGACCTCATTCTTTGGTTCACACTTTATTTCTTACTGGATTTATTAATTCCATTCATTTGAACATTTCTGTTACTGTGATTAATCTAATAAAGATTTTGTATTTTTCTGTTTTGTTCGTCTTTTGCTCTGTTTTCCTTATTTATTTTTATCATCACATCACAATGTCTTCTCACCCCAGAGTGCACAACCTCAGGAATTGACTTGCAGAAATCTTCCTCTATAATGATTTTCGGTGCAGGATATCCGAGACGGAATCTGTGACACCCGAGCCCTGGGATGTGAGTTCTGTGTCTCCGCCGGGCTCCGAGTTCAGCCCGACTGCAGTGATGCTGATTAACCACTCAGTCCATCCTGCAGCCATAGTGTGGGTTGTAGCTGACGCTCACCCTGTAGCTGCTCAGCTGCTTTATACAGGTGATCAGGTGGAGAGGCGGAGCTTAAAAGGTTCTGAAAGACGTGGCTCTGAATCACTAGGAATCTCCATATAGGAAGCCTGCATCCTGTATCCACTTTGTTCAGCTTAAATTAACTCCAAACTCCTGAATGCTAGCAGGGCTCTTTCTGGGCAAGACAGGTTTCATTTTCCACTGAGACCTCCATGCCGTAAACGAAGCGCCTGACTTTCCCTATGGTTTCTCACCTACGATTCTTTTTCACAGCCCAAAATGTCAGGGTATGTAAATCACATTACTGTTATGAGATTATGTGCGTCTTTCTAAAACTCATGTTTCTGTTAATGTCTTGCTGGTGTTTATCCCGAAACCTCATTGGATTGTGCTTCCCTAACATGTTTGCAACACAGGTGATTTTTGAATGATCACAGTCGATCATATTTCACTGTTTGTCCGTCATCAGTTCGGTCATTTCCTCCTTCTAAAATCACAACCATGAATGATGTAAAATGTAAATCAAAACCATGACATTGTAGAAAATCATTGTTTCAGGATTGTACAGTTTTTTTTTTTCCTTCACCCTGTTTATGTTGTAATTTTGTTGACAAATTGCACAACGGGAGACATTTGCTTTAACATTTTTGTTCATACTTGCACTAATTTAAAATATATATAATATATATAATTTATTTCTTTTGTATAAAAATTTGCTATTTTAGAGGATTTAAGGGTAAGTTAATGTAACGGATTTTGCCAGGCTGATGGATGGAGGTATTAAATTAGTAACTGTGCCTCACAAGTTTGTCATTGCACGACTATATAAAGTTTAATCCTACTTTGTCCGTCATTGATTAACGCTTTAATGTGCACCGCTTGCTGCAAGACGTGTCATTTTCACGTTACCCATTAAAAACACTGGCAGATTTCGTGAATACATGATGTAAATGATCACGATGTAATGAATAAATAAAACGCTAAACTTTTATCATTCACTGTCCTAATGTCTCATTCCACAAACAAAAGAAAATAACCCACTTGTCTAGGATTTCTGTGGGTTACATCAGTGACTGAAATTTCATGTTTGTTTGGTTTGTGTTATATGCAAATTCATAGCAGGCGATGCCATGCACCTGTAAAATACCTTTATTATGAGCCGAGATCGCAGTGACTTGGGGTAAATGTCTGTATACACACACACACACACAAACACACACAAAGGCTAGATGAGACATGCTTCACTCTGTGGGTCATATTCAACATTTTCAGACGTCATTCATTTCCAATCAACTACCGAATAGAAGGTGTTGAGAAGCAGACCTACACTGAGGTCTTTTACTGTAGTGCAGGGGTCCTGTTAGAGATTCCTGGCCCCATGAAAGCATATGATATTTAACCCCCAACCTAGATCAGTCCAAATGGTCAAATATTTTTAGGGCCCCAGTCATTTAGCAGAAGTTGTTCTTCCCAAAACCACCACTGATCTGGAACTGCTGGTTTCAGGTTGGTCAATGGTGGAGCTTTGGGGGATATTGATTGGGGCTGCAGTCTCTCGGTTATTTATTTATTGTAAAGGATCATTTTGCAGCTGGCACTAGCATGACAATTTATTTTGACGGTTTCATAATGCCGTTATTGATCAGTGCGAACACCAGGCCGGCACGTGAATAGAAATTAATCTTGCTGCATTATTCTTTATCTCATTGTTTATATTTGGATTGTTACTAAAGTCATTCAATTGTAATGTAATGACAATAATATATCAGGCATCTGTATGTTTTGTGGGGTCCGAACAAGTTGCCCTCCTGAGCTCTCAGTTAGGGAATTTCACTGTAACCTATAAACCCTGAACACCCTCCCTGCTGCTGTGATGTCATAGTCATTGACAGTGTGTTGAAGTTTTCATTATAGCTGAGAGTAGCACAATGCTAATTAAGTAGCAAATTTATTTATGCATTATTTAATGCTTTATTTAATTATGTTTATATTCCTAAGCTATATGATTAATTTTCTAATAAAAAAAATATTTCTTCTGCTAAGTTGTCAGAAATTGTGGAATGGAACTGAGAACTTCTGATATAAATTTGACTTGTTTCTGGTATAACCAGTTTATTTTTAGTTTAGAGAAAAAGGTTTATCACTGAAATATGTCCCTTTTAAATAGCAATAATAATCTAAAGGTTGGAAGTATTTAGTCAGTCCAGCCAATCAGATTGGAGCACTGTGGTGTCTGTGGGTGAACAGGCCACTTGGGGTGCCTATGTACAAAGTCTAGGTCTTTTCCTTTCATGTTTACCAACCACTCTGAATGATCCTGATATGGTGGAGAACCTTAAACCTGAGTACTTGATCAGTCTTCCAGCCCTAAAGGTCTAAGTGAGGATGGGGGGTGAAGAACACAGTTTCCTTCACTCCAGAAGTTTTTTCAGAATCACAGGTTGAACCCAAGCTGATGCCTTGGGTTGGGGACCGGGAGGGTTTGGGATGCACTCGTTGATTAGTGAGTCCTTCAGGTTCTCATGATTATCTTGCCTGGCTGATAGGCAGCCTTAGGATAGAACCAGGTTTACTTTAAATTGAGAGGATGTGTAGAGTAGTGTGAGTAGAACATGAAGCAGAAAATCATGGGAAATTCGGGTCCAAAAAGTGCAAATCCAGAGTAAGGTTTTGTTTCACCAACAAGCTAAGTATTAAGAGTCACAGTCACATAGTACTCAGCTGGTTGGTTGAAACAAAACCTGGATTTGTACTTTCTGGACCTGAACTTTCCACCTCTTGCCTGCTAGTACAGCTGCTTGGCAGTGGCCACTGAAAGGGTCAGAGCTCATTACCTAACTGGTTGTTTAGTCACCAAAGACGTGACCTTGTAAGGAGAATCAGCAGGTACCTATAAACAGGGCATTTAGTCGAAACCCACCAGATATTTGCATTTAAAAACTGAAAGTAAATTATCCTTCAGGCAGGATGGAGTGTGACACTGGAATGGGAGAAAGGATTGGGAACACGTAGAGACTAGAGTAGAGATGGAGGGACTAAAACAATGGAGGGTCCTTTCAGAAGGGAAAGCAGATTCTGATCTTATCTGCAGCTGGATGTGAGGTTGGGCGTCAGTTTTGCACCAGTAGGACATCCACAATGTCACTTTTAGGACTCTTTTTTCTACATGTATGATATGAGAAAGGATTTCACGTTTGTTCTCATGTCATGTGTGTGGAAAACGCTGCTGTGGCACTCGTCCTGCAGGATTTACAAATTGGTTCTGCTATCAGGTGACTCCCCCCAGGCCCTGGGTGCGATTAACAGCAGGCGTACGGTTGCCTTCATGCACTTTAGACGTACATTCACCTCCTGCAGGCCCAGCATGATGTTTAGTGGCTACATATCAGCTAATAGTAATTTTCCCATTTCATTCAACATCATCTGCTTTCAGACAGACGTGTAAAACCATTTTTGTACTTTAAGATGTCTGCTTTTGATTGTCAACAGCAAAGTGCCTCTTAATTATGGATAAACTGCTACATCATTGGTGACATCTGCGTGTTTATTTGCAATAACAGTATTTCATGGGTGTCAAACTGCAGTCCTGGGGAGCCAGAGCCCTATGCATTTTTGTGTTTCCCCTCATTTAACATGCCTGATTCAACTCCTAGTGCTAATTACCACACAGCACTTGAGCTAAATCATTTATGGCGGAACAGGGAAAGAACTAAGCTCCAGAACTCCGGGACTCGAGTTTGACTTCCCTGCAGTACGTTAATACATACTGCTGTATTTTTTTACATCTAGTCAAGTCATTTATTTATATAGCACATTTAAAAACAACAGACCGAAAGTGATTTCCAGTTTAGAAAGCATTGATTAACAAAAATTACATACATAGTAAGATATATAACATTCTGTGGAGGAGAGAGGCTAGGAGCATGCACTGGTTATAGTGCATTGCCACACCCACCAAGTGAGACCACTGCAGATTTTCTCTGGTGGTTGAAGTGCCAATCCTGCCCCTTGGTTCTCCCTGTAAGCTGGAGGACCTCCATATAGGGCTGGATGTAGATTAACACCATACCCCGGTCAAAGCAACTGCAGCTTAAGGGCCTTGAAGGAATAGAATCACTCATCATTCATGGGATTTGAACCAGCAACCTTCCGGTTACTAACACAGATCCCTAACCTCAGAGCCACCACTCCAACAGCCTTTTCAAGTATAAAATATATAAATACTATATAATGACATGAAGCTACACTTACAAGAACTAAGATAATAAAAAATAAAGTTACTTCAAGCTGATATCGGCATATTTTTCTGCACTGGGGGGGGGGGCGATGTCCTGGGTATCCATACTTACCGCCCATGCTCCAGCACTTGATGAAGCCATGGATTCTTGGAAATTACGTCTGCTGCCTTTGTGGGATCACAGCAGATAGTTATTTGCTTGTTATTGTGGTGATAAACATCAGCTAAGCATCAGCAAAGTTTCTACCGCCCCAAGTGGTCTTTTCAGTGATGCTTTCAAAACACTTGCCACCCGTAAACTGAGTGTCAAAGCAGGGGAATGTTTTTGATGTAATGCTGTGTTCACCAGAAGGTGTCAAAGTCTGCTGGTTTGCTGTATTTAAAGATTTAAGGGTCGGAGCCAAATCGCTGGTAATTCTCTTCGGTCTGGTTTGCAGGCAGCACATTTCTGGCCATAGATCCTCCAAACACATGCTGCTCTCTGGCCCCTGGGACTGCTGTCTGCTCTCTGACAGCTGGCAGGAGGTGTAACAGAGCCTCTGAAGCATGAACAGTTAAGATACTATATAACATGGACCCCAAAACCTACCTATATCATCTGGGTTCCTAACCTCTAACTCGCCCCTGGAGTACGGGGCCGTCTGAAGGAAACTGACAAGGCTTAGTGAACATTATTAATCATTATTAATCACCTGCCGCAGACTGCAGACTTTGCTGTCGTGCCTATAAGTGTTTTTATATATTTTTTGAGAGACAGCAGATGATGCCTCATCCGTTTTCTCTGCTGAGCAGCTGATGTCTTCCGGTCAGCAGGGAAATTTCTCCACCTGCTAAGTCTAATTCTGTACTTGAGTGGCAGCACAGTGGCTCTTTGTTTCCTGACACACCGGAGTGCTGTGGCCCCCCCTGCTTTTGCCGGGACATGCAGCTGGGTGCCCTGACCGCTAGCTGCCTACATCTTTACTTATTTGTTGTTTTTCTTGTGTCATTTGCCGCCAAATGACCATTTGAAATAAGAAATGATCATGTGCGATCAGATTAATTTTTATAAGATCATGGGAAGAGGTATGAGCGTCTAAAAACAACCTGACAGTTTACAGAAGCTCTCAAGAAGGTAAAAAATATCTTCTAGAGGTCTTAAGACCTCTACTCTCAGCAGTAAACTCAGCATGATCTCTTGACCCACCACAGGATTCCAGGAGATTTTTCTGTTTTATTGCAGTACCTATCAGATGACCTATCAGGCATCATTTATGTACGATTAATGCAAACTACTGGGTAATGCCCAATCATCAAGATAACGATCCTGGCATCAGGCCCAGGTAGGACAGCAAGTTTGTTATTTAATCTTAACAGTTAACGGAGTTTGAAAGGTCATGGTGGAATTGGAACCTTATCTATCATCATCCGGCGAGATTAAATCTTACTGGAAAGGCGCAGTTAACAAAGGAGTAACTGAGGCTCCTTACTACAGGGTCAGACCGTTGATGCCCGTGTAGATGCAGATATGCGTGGTGGTTATTAAGGTAGCAGAAATAAAAACCTTTATAAACTGCCCGCTAAAATCGCATGATTATTTGCTTAATTGAATTAGGCACTGAACACTAAATTGAAATCTATCCTCCTTTTACGTAATGTACATATCAACAAAACTTTGTGCTATTTAAGTAAAATTTATATTTTAAATGATGTAGGGAAAATTGAGTTTTGGGCAGGTTTTGACTGAGCATATGGTTGGAGACGATTTAGAGCAAGCTCACACTTCAGGTGTAATGATTAGTACGAGTATCAGGATATCTTCTGCGGGTCCTGAAAGAACGAGAGCAGGACCCGGCTATTTATCCAGCTAATGGCAACCGACGTGCTCGCAGCGCAAGAAGGGGAAGCACCTTGATAGGGGCCGATGGCATCTCGCCACCTTCCTGCAGCAACCTGAAGCTCCCTAGGGAACTTCGACCTCTGTTGACCCTGGGCCCTGAAACCTTGCAGATGTGAAATCTCACCCGTGTGTCTCAGAACTTCTCCATGTTTGCAGGTATCTCCTTTACCCCAAAAGTCAGGTGGTGGTGGGTAGCACTGTTGGTCATTTTCAGGAGTTAGTGGGGAGGCTGAGCCGACGGCAGCAGCTGCAGTGTGTGCAGGCAAGCGGTGAGATGTTTGGGTACCTCAGTTTGGAACCAGGTTCTTCCTGTTTGCGTTTGCTTAAGCTTTTACAGTTATAAGAATGTTTCTTTGTTGCTGGTTAAAAAGATGTGTGTGTTTTTTTTTCCATGTTTTCTCCTTGAATGGATGTTGCTTTTACCAGTGAACTTGCCTTGGCCTTTCACAGCACCAGGGATTAATGTGAAACTGAGAAGTAAAACCTGAACAGCCTGCGGCCAGTCACCATTTTAATGTAAATGTGAGGCTACATTAAGCAGCCAAACAGGCTGACAGCAAACAGGCACGCAGATGGGGCGGGGGTGTTAGGGATTAAAGAACACAGAGCGCTGTGCCTAAACTCCACTCTCTGTGGGCTTTCAAAATAAACAAATGTCTTTTGGGGGATTTGGGGCGGTTTTTGAAAGCAGAGCCCAAGGACGCATGGAACGGACTTTTGTGTCTGTTTTAAAAACCTGATATTTGGTGGAATTATCTTCAGAGGTAAGAAGGTTAAAGTTCAGGGAAGTAGCCTTGAGCCAAGCATTTAACCCCAATTGCCACTGCAACCATCCTTATGCTCACAATTTACGAAATGCTAAGCTACTCAAACTGATCCCGGCGAAGGCCCTTGTTAGAAAAACAAATAGCCTCATATGCAGGGAAGCACTTAAGCCACGAAGCCCCGTGGCTCTGTTCGCTTAGACCTGCTCTGTGTGGCTCGCAGTTCTAATCAGATAAAGCAAACAGCAGATAGATACCGACAACTGAATGGATTATAATACAGCCACGAGGAACCTGAGCACCTTTTACCTGCTGGTTTTGGCAAAATGGTTCACTCCGTCTAAACTGGGCAGTGAAAGTCACATGCCTTTTGTTCCAAACACTTTTCAAAGTCTTCGATTCTGAGTCAATCACTTTATTCTGAGCGTCTAAGAGTTAAAATACGCTTGAAATTACTAGTTTTGAATTAGCCTATATGGATATACATACTGTATCTTGCTGCACAGAAGTTGTATAATTGCTGTTTGTCTAACAGCATCTCTATAGCATTTCAGCAGTAATTTAATGTGGCCCAACAGCCTATTGCTGTGTTTCGATCATATTCATAGCATCGTTTTAGTAAATCAGACTTATTAGGTGGTAGTGATTTAGCGGCTGTGTTGCTGTCACAAAGTCATTTACTCATCCTGTATTCAAAATCCAAAGGTGAGAACACATAATAACAGTCCCACAGTCATCTCTGCTGGTGTAATTCATGATAAATTATTATCTTAAATCCACCAGCGGAAACTTCTCCATGCAGATCTAAAGCTCCGTGTCGGCCCTGATAATTTATTAGCGTAATTCATGGCTTTATACCTGCCCGAAGGACCTGGGGGGAGAGCAGGCCATGTTAATGAGCGCTTTACCACTTTCCCGCTAAATGGGCTGCGTGATAAAAGAGAGTTTTTCATTAAGGCTTTTTTTTTATGGACATGCCTTTGCAGATTTACGATCAAAAGGATTCGCTTTGTTCCATTCCAGACGGATTCCTGTTCCATCAATGAGGAGCAGTAAAATCACAGTACAAATACTGTAAGAGCCTAGTAAGAAAAGCAGCTGTTAAAAACAGCTCATCAACAGACGTTGGTCCCTTTGCATTCAGAAAGCAGCTAGTAAGCTTTTATGAAACTGTATACGTCTGTGCTGTGATTAGGCTGTGGAGGATTTTATTTACATTTTATTTAGTAGCCGCTTTTATCCAAAATGACGCATTTATTTGAGAACGCGAGGCCAGAGAGTCCCTGGAGCGATTGGGCATTAAGGGCCTTGCCCAGGGGCCCAACTGTCCAATCACTCTGCTGACCCAGGGATTTGAACCAGCAACCTAAGCTCCTGAACCACCTTCTCTGTCTGCAGGCACCTGACTTCCCTCAGAGGGGCATCGCTCATGAACAAGTCTACTCCCCAAAATGATATAGCCAGGATCTGGGAGATGCAGTGATATTGGCCTTTATGTGTAGAACCCAAAACACAGGTACACTAGGTGCTGATTTACAGGCCCCTGGTGCTACAGCTTTGTATCTGGCATGGTGTCCTGGCCGCATGGTGCCCCCAGGTGGGATTTCTGCGCTATGTGGAGTTGAAGCTGTGGACGGCCTGTGTGTGTCGGCTGTTATCACACAGTTCACGGCCTATAGTGTGAGATCCTCCGCAACGTATGTCCCACCCCAGAGCTGAGGTGAGATCTGCTGCAGTATACCCCACCAAGGGGACATTTTATTTTATGGGGGTGGGGGGGGTTGTCTGTGGAGGTAAAGTACTTTACGGCGGAGGTGTCTGCCTCTTGGGCAGCCAACAAACAGGAGAAAATGGTCTTTCTACAAAAAGACAATAAGAGGAGCCAGAAAAAGATCTTGGCTTTTATTACCCCCCTAGAATCTTACGCACTGCCCCCTGGGGCATCCTGTGGTACAGGATTCACTCTGGTCATTCTTTGTGGGAGGGCAGTTAGGAGACACTGAAATGGTTTGGAGGACTAAGATATGATTGGCTGGTAAGCGACCAATGGGGTTCTTTCTCTTGTGAAATGTACTGTCACCTTTCCTTAAAAACATGGTATCAGACGGGCTTTTCTGAAGATGCCTTCATCAGCTGTTACTCTTGCTCACTACATTTCAGGTATTTCAGCACCGTTTATTTACAGGGATTTGGCATTTTGTTAATTTTGAAAAATACAGTCCAACCACTTGCGTAATTATTCCAGGTGTTAATGTGTATTGCAAATGGGCTTATAACATGAGAGCACGTTTCAAACCCTTATCCAGTCAAGGGTCATGATTGGAGCTGGGATCCAGCCCGGGCAGCACAGGTCACGAGGCAGGGCTCATCATGGATAGGATGCCAGCACACGCACACACACACACACACACACACACACCCATGTAGGGTAAACATATCCTTATGGGGACCGCTCATTCATTTCTATAG
>JAODUD010000098.1:642778-663080 GCA_026784285.1 Stomatorhinus walkeri
AGCTACACACACACATACATACACACAGCACAGCTATACACACACATATATACACAGCACAGATACACACACACATATATACACACAACACAGCTACACACACATATACACACAGTACAGCTACACACATATACACACAGCATAGCTACACACATACACACAGCATAGCTACACATATACACACAGTACAGCTACACACACACACACATACACACAGTACAGCTACACACACACACATATACACACAGTACAGCTACACACACACACATATACACGCAGTACAGCTACACACACATATAGCACAGCTATACACTCAGTACAGTTACACACACAGCTTTACAGACAAATCCACAAGTATGCACACATAGCACAGTTACACGCACATACACATCAAAGATGTTCATGTTAATTTCTTTTCATAAAATTGAGATTATCCTTTTGGGGACTGAAAAATCACAGGTTTTTATCACACTCTGAGGAAATCTGACCCCCCACAATGTAATAATTACAAAAATTCAAAAAACAACTGGTCCATTGCACAGTAGCTGGGATGTTCACATCTGCGTGGTATTCATGCATTTAAAGCCGGCAGACAGCGATGGCAGCCCCCGAGGGCCCCTGAGGACCTCAAGGGCCCGACAGCGTCCCATGGACGCTACATCACGCAAGTGCTGCTTTGCCGATTGGTGTGGAGCTTTTGTCTACCCAGGATGGATTAACTGCTATGAAAATGAAGGAGGGGGCGAAACCACTGTGTGGGGGGAGGCATCAAAGGGCCTTTAACCACTGACCCATAATGACTTTAATCAGAGCGGAAACCAGAGCTCACATCTGGCTCTTATCTGAGTGAAAGTGAGATCACCACACACATGTGACTGCTTCCCCTGGCCGGGACCCTCTCAGGACATGTGCTGGGTGCTGAGGAGAGAATCACAGCTGCCCTTCCTGACGGGCACTGCCCCAGTGAGGGACGTCGTGTTTCAGGAACTCATGTGTATTATATTTCCTGAAAAGTGAAGCATTTCTTCATTAAAATAACCTGATGTATGATTCTAATAATACCACATCACTATGGATATCATATTAGCACAATAATAATAATACTAACAAATACTGACACAAAGCAGGTAACGAGAGATCTGTTCTACCTCAGACTAAGAGTGCCGACGGACATGGGGGGGTGGGGGGTGGGGGCTATAGGTGGATGGGATGACTGCAGTGGTCTTCAGAGGAGGAGCAGAGGAGAGCCCGGCTGCCTGCAGGGATAAACGCATTGCCTAGGAAACAAGCCTCAGATATTCATTAAAATAAACTGAGATGAATTCCTCAGCTTATCTTTCAGGGAGGTGGAAACTGGGGGAGAGAAGGAGCCTGGGAGTAATTGTCATTATTATTATCCTGTAAACAGGTGACAAAGATGCAAAGGTTCCCCCATTTACCCACGAAGCCTTGCTTCCTGAACACCTTCCCACCCCTCAGGAACTCACTACTGCGAGGGCGACCAGGGGGTGTCGGCAGGCACTCCGTTCCATGTGACACTCCGGTCCACGTGACACCCTTCACCACATTTAAGAGGTAGGGCAGCAATGATTCAGACGCAACATCAGTTCAGGGGAGGGATGGGAAGTGCATAGAGGCCTCCGTCCACCAGCTGGGCGGTAATGTACCACAAACAGCCCCCCCCCCCCCAACACTGCAGACTCACCCTTGCATTCCACAGTACACCTGACACAAACGTTTATGGTGATAGGTGCCGGATGGTAGCTGGATTGCAAGCCAGTCATATAACGAGCACCCAGCTCTGTTTATAGGGTCCTTCGCATTCATCACGACTTATAGACCAACCTTTATTTTATTACCGTATATTAAAGCACTCCATCACGGTGCCCCCCACCAACACCCTGACCTGCAGCTTCAGGGCCTCGTCCACATGTGCCGGAAAACCGTGCCCTGTTAAGTTAGAAAGAAAAATGTACCTAGATCAAAGCAGGGGAAACGCGATTGCACAGGACCCTTGCAATTCTGGCCCGGATGTAAGACATTAAAGGGAATGCAAGATCAGCCGTAAATATAATATTCATCCAGGAGAACAGGAGACGGTACGAAGCCTTACGGCAAAGCCTTCCAGATCAGGTCCCAAAGGGGTGTCTTCTGGACCTTTGAGCGAGAAACAACACTTTGCTAACTGCATATCTTTGGGAAAAATAGCAAGTATAGCTTTCATGATATGCAAAACATGATACTGGAGTTCAAAGGCGACCGTCACAGTAGTGGTAGAAAAACAGTGAACATTTTGGTTTGGAGGCAGAATAAGAGTCAGAGCAGGGAGTCACCGGGCAGACAATTGGACTCCCCCGTGCCAACCGTGGACGGCATGTGGCCATGAGGTGACCGTCAGTTCATTGCAGAACCGTCGATTGATGGTGGAACTGATACAAAATAAGCCAGTCTATTTCTGATGAATTTGAGCAGCACACTGATGTGTGAGGAACTGGTTGAATGGCCTGCACTCAGAAGCAGGGCTAGTCAAACTGATAGGTGACATAGGCAGCCGCCTAGGGCAACAGCTCCTGATGGGGTGCTAACACGGCATGCAATTTCACTTTGCCGCAGACGTGACGGTGCTGGCGGTGATGGTCTTCTAGGGTGCCACATTGGCTAGGACCGGTACAACTCAGAAGAGACTGAACGACAAAGAACAGGGAAGGGGGTGGTGTGCGTCATTTCTACCTCCAAGGCCTCCCGAGGGGGTAACTGGATCATCTGCACAGCAGACCTCCTTTAGGGGCACAGTGAACACAGAAAGGAGAGAGGTGGAAAGGGGGTCCTAATTTCCGTCCTTTTATAGGCCCAATACTCACTCAAAGCAAAAGTCTCGAAATGACAGTCAACACTCTATTGGTGTGTATACAATACTAATGTCAATCTGCCCAACATTTGACACAGCGCCCCCTAGCTTTTATATGTAACAATCCACCGTTAACAGTATAAAAGGGACCTTGGTCTCAGTCAAGGAAAACCATCTTCTCTGTTTTTTCTCTATTATAGCCACTCTTATGTCTTTGGAATGGCCAGACAATACTCAGGTCATTTGACGATTAAATGAAATTAGATGAATGAAACAAGTGTTCGAGTCCAGCGATCTTCACTGCTCAGGAGATAACACCCAGCGGTGGCTGCCTTGGTGATTTCTTCCACTGGACAAAGACAGTTCATTGATTTCTTAGATAAATGAATACGGTTGGGGAGTAGGAATTTGCTGCTTTTCCAGTCGGTCAAATCTAACTCCCCCCCCCCCCCCCCCAGCCTTGGCAATCAATATGTGGTTTATCTTCATCATTTCACTAGCTGCAGCAGGATAAAGCATTGCTGTTCTTCATTGATAAGGCTTTAAAGGACACCTGAGGACGTGAGAATAAGGTCCACATCACACTGATAGCTCTTGCTGGAGACTGAAATCGAACAGACCGAATGCTCTAAGGAGAGCCTACAGTTTCAGAGACATTCCTTTGTATAAGGATGAATGATCATAGAGCCAGTACAGTGAGATCCTGGGTCCCATCTAAACTTTGAGTGGGGAATCTTTGACTACTTGTTACCTCTTGACAGAAGAATGGTGGTTTCACTGTGGTGAAAATTTTTTCACAGCATACAGTAAAGGAGATCTTGATCGCATTGGTTTAGTGTCACAAAAGCACAGCGGTTGCTGTAAGAGAAGCTTTGGTAGATGTTTAATAGAAAAGGAATGACACAAATGATGTTGGTATGAACATATGAAAGTTCTGAGTGAACTGCGCCACAAGGCATTAAAATGGAGGCACACAGAGCATCTCTGGTCTTCAGTTATGTTGACGCCAAGGGTCCTGAGAGATTAGAACACCTACCACAAGTAAGGGACGGATTCTGCTGTATTAAAGGACTCACCCCTTAAAGTCAAGTAACACTGGAGCTCAGATTGACTGAAATCAACATCAAAGCCCACCCCCTTGCCCTTAACCCATTGGGCAACTTAGCCTGAGTGTCGCTTCTAAGGCAAAATCATAAGCCTCTGCATGTATCGCTGTCTTTCAGAAAGGCGGGTCAAGTAAAAGCCATCCTTCTACTGCCATGACAGGGTGCCAAGTGTGTTATTCTCCTGTCTGCTCCTGTCAAAGACCTGGCAGTGTTACTCTACAGTTAGCTTCACGTTTGGTTTCTATCCACGGCCAATGGCAGTTGAAGCATTCACTCTGTGACTCATTTCTCTTGATAATATATGTGTTTTGACAAATATGTTAGAACAACAAGAGGAGGCAATGTCTGGTTCTCACTTGTGACACAGTCAGACCCCTCAAATATCACAAATGAGAAAAGTTCTTCTCAATAGTAGCAGAGCATTAGGAGGAATCTAGAGCTTGTTGGTGACAAGAAGAATGAGTCAGAGATGATGCAAATCTGACCACCTCCCCCCAGATCTCCAGCACTGACAGGATGCGCCACATTCACCCACGAACAGGTCTGAGGTAGATGGTAAGGAATGTGGGTCGGAATTTGGCACCAACATTCCCCATGTGTAGGGGTGGAGTATGGCTGCTAGGGGGAGGTAGACAGTTTTTGACATGGCCTCTGGCGATGACCCCCAACTCCTTAGTCTGTGAGAGGAGGGCAGAGCCCACATGCCTGCCAAGGGAGGATGCCGCTGAGTGACACCCCCGGCATTCACGCCTTGCAAGACCCCACACTCTGGTCGAGCCTCAGTGAGGTCATTGTTGGCCAAGCTTCTCATCCTGTTGGCCACTGCTGGTTAATCTCACTGCAGTAACTGTAATATAATGGAATACCCAAGGTGACTTTGAGAGTTTCTTTAGACTTGTCCAACAACAAAAAATGGAGAGAGAAACAAGATGGTGAAATTCATGAAACCCAGAGGACAAGTGGGGGGAAGGACAACAGTTAACTCGTGCCCAAAAGGTGTCTCTTCCTAACCCAGAAAGCTACCTACTGCTTTACCTTTGTAAAAGATGTCCTAACTTGCCCAGCAAATGCTGGTTTGGATTTTTACCTGAAGTGTCCGCCTCTGTTGTTGACAACCTGACAACCAGACAAATCACGTTTATGAGGTCACTGCTGCTGTTTCATTATACTATGGCGGCAGCCAATCAAACGGGGCTCTGGATCTCAGCTGGAAGGCCGCGTGCCTCCCGCGCAGACCGCCAGCCCGTAAAGATCAGCGTGGACGTGGCGGTGCTCGCTGGTGCGTTCGGGGGGGGTCGCCGCCAGGATAGCTGAGCCGGGACAGTTCGCTATGCGCTGAGAACGTAGCCGCTCAGCCGTGACTAACAGGCAATTTCTGCAAACAGGAAAAGCAATCAGACCCAAACAAGAAAATACATCATCCTCCAAGAAATGACTGACTGATACCATTAAACGGTCTTTAGGAAGGCGAGCGGGAAAATGGCCTTTCCTTATTAACACTACCGCTCATTCTAGATGGAAATCAGACATATAAAATCCTTCCGGTAGAGCGACTTCACGCTGAGAATATTGACACCCTATCGCATTAAATGCGTCTCCTCTCTCCCAGCACTTTACTTGCAGCTAATTTCGATACAGGCATACACCACAGTCGAGCATCGTGGATCATCCTTCTGTTGGGACGCTGGTCTGGCTCCCCCGAGGAAGCCTACCCCCCAGCAACAGAAGGCCACCACACAGTTTTAGCTCTGCAAAAGCCGTTCATTGCATCAGTTAAGTTCAGTTAAGCCAAGTAGTTGAGTAGGTACCCTGTACCTACTCAACTGGTTGGTTGAAAGAAATCCTGGTTTGGATTTTTACTTATTGGACTTGAAATGTTCGCCTCTGGTTAAGATGGATACATACATGTCATTAATCTTAGCTGCTTCTCCAGCTGTAAACTGACTGCTAACTGGATGCTGACTGAAAACATTATGATGCGACAGCTGTGTAGCAGCAAACCTTATGTATATGAGCAGTATCTAAGAGGACAAGGCGATGCAGCAACGCAGCCTCATGAGCTCATGAAAGCTAAGGTGGCGTCTCAGTCTGGATCCTGTTGTGAACAGAGTTCAAACTGTTTTGGAGAGCTTGTACAAATCAGCCAAGGAGTTCACATGCTTGTAGATGCTCCTGTACCTCATTCCAAGGGATGAGCAGCTCACTTCCGACAGGAGCTCACTTGCAAACTCTTAATGTCGAGTGACTCTGCTCCTCAGGGCATTCCTGCTTGGAATTAAATAAAAAGGCGTCATTTGGGGATTGTAATCATAATTTGAATTGTTGAACGTACTATTTCATTTGATTGATGTTATACTAGGACAAGCATATCTATGTGACTGGTGTGTAGCTCAGTGGATTTGGACCCTGTGCCTGTGATTCGAAGGTTGTGATTCAAATGCCCGGGTTTGTGTTCTGATTTCACTCTTGGGCCCTTGAACTGACCCTGCTTTCTGAGAATGTACGCCACCTTGGATGAAAGCAATGTAAATTAATGTAGGGGATAAAAAATGGATTAACTTTGTTTCAGTAAGGCTACACCAGCTCAGACAAGGGACTCGTGTAATGACTGAACCCCTGAGTCTGGGCACGGCGCCACGGAACCGATAAGACCCTTGTAAGCGATTCCCTTCCCGCGACTAACCCAGCAATGGGTTATGCGTCTGGTCAGAATCTATTCAGGAGAGTCTCCTGAGCTCAGGGTACCGGCAGTGCTTTTCAGACCACGATGAATAAATGATCGGTACAGAGACGGCGGCTGGGTCTCTCCGGAGCTGTCTGTGAGCAGCTCAATAAATCTGCAGAAACATCTCGCGGACTGATATTAACTTGGCAGAATTATCACTCACTTCACTGTTAAATCTCCACAGCGTTATTTAAGATGTGGAATATACGACTGGGTCATTTTAGCAATAACAGTGTTGTGTGATCTTATACCAAGAGGGACATTTTATGAAGAACCATACCTTAATCAAGCAAAGTCCCACAGTTAAGGGTCTTGATTTTGGAATCAAGTGTGGAAATTCACTTGAGAAGAGATTCCAAATGCTACCAGAAAAAGCTTCAGTTACAGTGCAGTTTCTGGCCAAAGTGTACTCTGTGTGTGGCAGAATGGTTACTTAGCAACTCAGCCAGCAGCTGCTGACATGTAACTGTCATCCCATAGTGCCGTCGCACCAATGATGCCAAAATAAACAACCGATATTTTGTGCTGAAAAATACGACAAATTATGAATTAAAATACCCAAGTACAGATATTACGAAGTGCATTTTTGTCAATCTAGGGCCTTTCTCAATGAACAGCAAAACAAAGTGAAAATCTATTAAAAGGTATGTGAAGAACTCAAAGGAATTTTATCTCCACAAAATGTGTTTTTAGCCTGTGAAATGTAAGCATAGCCCTGCCTTGGGCCCTCTGTCGCCTGGAATAGACTCCAGTGCAGAATCTAGTCCAGGATCAGCGACTGGGAGATGGATGGAAATCTAAGGCTGTTACTGTGTTAAAGACACCCCCGAGCGGAATCACAGAAGACTAACAACTGGAAGGAACTACCTTTACTTCTGCTCATTAGCTGTCTGCGAATCAATATTTTCGCTTTACTCCCGTCTGCACTTGAACTGTAGCAGTGTCAGACGCAAGAGGGATCTCACGTAGAATCGTATGGATGTAGAGGTCCACTCAGGCCCGACAGAGCCGTCTGACACTCTGGAAGGTCACTGGCCCTTTGTGGTTTTGCCATGAACCGGCTACATAAACAGGAACGTGCTGGAATTCCCGCAAATCCTCACCCTTCAGAGGGAGCAGATCTGGACTGTGTAAACCCTACTCAATGACGGATGGGACGGTATAAATAATCTCCAGGCACTTTCTCCTGCATACATTCCCTCGGGATTTGCTGGAGGGGAGACCAAGTCATGCGCAGATACCCAGAAAAAGCAAACGTGTCCCATCTGAGAGCCCCCACCCCGAGTTATTAACCGCTTTGCAGCAGAAAGTGAAGATGCACACCCAGCACCTATCTGGGGGCGCCCTGCGTGCTGCTGCTACTCCAGACTGTTAATCACCCCCACCTGCAGATGTTCCCGCCCGTGGTCGTAGCGTGTCATGCAAATTACAGCGATTTTTCTCTCTCTGCGCGGTTGGCATCGACGTTACAGCAATCCCCCCCTCCCCCCCGATGAAATGACAGGAGGCACCCCGCAGTGAGGCACAGGCGGGAGGGGCTGCGTCGTGTGACGGACCTCCGCTTGGGTAGGAGCCAAAGGGCGCCACCACACGGTGACACCACACAACTGAGAAGCGGCGGGATCGACCATCGACCGGCACATTCACGTTAAAGCCTGACTCTCCTGATTGGAGAGACACTGACACTCAACATGCCTGACAGCAGGGCTATAAAAGCCATGCTAAAGCTATTTCAAGAACGAGCACAGATTGGTTATATTTTAATACTTGTAGTGTTGGGAAATCAGGCTGCATAAACAGCTAGCCCTAACTGATAGTATTTTTATCGTCTATTTCTTTGCTGCTTGTCTGTGCACCATGTATAGCTTCCTCTCTTAATGCCCTTAAGCGTATGAGTAACTCATGAGCAGATTGGCAGGGGGTGAAGGGTCATGCGCTGCTTGGAGCAGCCGCTTTGCTTTCATGTCCTCCAAACCATCTGCTTTGAGATCTTCCTCTTCCAAACTTTTCACTGCTCCTCCTTCCCGGCTCCACAGCTCCTGCCGGGTGACACCTCATCTCTGGTTATCCCTTCCTTTGATATCCGTGACACCCCCTCTCTCCTAGGCTTTCTGGTTCATTCCATTCTCCTCTCTTCACTTCAGTCCCTCCGTTCCCTCCCCACTCATCCTGCTTCTTCCATCCTCACTGTTCTCCGCACCCTTGTATCGCTCATTGCTGAGAGCTTGCTGTTACTTGTCTGCCACCCCCTCACATGTTCTGTGTTACTGAATACTGCTTTTGTCTTTGGGTTTTGAATAGCACTGTATACATTTTATGTATTATTATTATTATTATTATTATTTTGCTGAGCGAGCAGATCAGCCCAATGGAAATCGACACATAGAAATCAGAATGTAAATAGCTCAGTATTTCTGGGTATGAGACACGACCCGAAGGTGCTTTGACCTGAGGACGATCCAGCAAGTTGCTTCATCTACTGCAGGTCACCCCTGGCTATTGGAACATCCATATGCCAGTTATTTCAGCTAAATTAATTAAATGTTAACCCATCCCTCACTATTGCAATGTCTCAATTCACATAAAATTCCAGCCTCTTAGGGCAATTTGGCAAGACAAGCGCTATGAATAAATAATAATTCCATTAGCGGGTAACCTAAATGCATGACATAATACCATTTGGTTTGACATTAATAAATAGAAGCAGGGCTCTGTGCTCTCAGTATCACAGTGATGGTTATTGATGCCCGAAATCCTTTGGGATGTAAACTGAGCTTAATGAGTTGGGTTGGATACAACAAAGGTTAGTAAGAATAGGGTAATCAGTTAACAAAATAGCCAACCATCACCAGGAATTCCTTTTTTAAATACCCTTTAATGTCAAACAAAGGAAAAATCCACTGCATTTAATGTGAAGTGAACTTAACTGCAAGCTGGTACATAAATGGTAAATAACTGATTCTTATTTTGACCTTAACGAAGACATACAACAGCACAAGCAGGAAAGCAGACAGGCCTGCAAAAACAGAAGCGCGCCTTCCAGTCCAGTTTATGTGTAATCTGTTTTTTAGCACAAATGCTAACAGCTTCAAGCATAAAAGCTAGCTAACCTGAATAACTTTATATAGCTGGCCTAAAAAAATTAAATCATAATTTCAATAGAAAATTTCCATATCGCAATAAATATTTGGATACTTCTCAGTTTGCTCATAATACAAGGAACACTTAGCATGCAGAAGGTTATGACTATTCTGCTGGCCATGGAAATCGAACCTGCAGCCTTCTAGACACACACCTGCACACCGCACCTTATTGGAGTAAATTTGTAGTGAATATGCCAAATGCCATCAGTTAATCATCACACAATTTCTATACTCACCCACATTTAACCCAGGCTTGGATTTGTCGTAATTAAGCAGAAATCAAGAGAGTAGATTACAGTTATCAGCTGCTCACATATAAAATGGATTTTATGGAATCTACTGTGCTGGGGGATCCAGGCCACGTGAGCAGGAGTCAAGCTGCCTGATCCTGCGATCGCTAATGATCCCTCATCCGATGGGCAGTTACTCAGCGAGAGGGAGGTGAGATCGCAGCGCCGGATGGCCTCAGCTAAGCATAACCTCTCTTCCATTTCACTGGAGCCTGACTTTATAATTGATAGACAGGAACTTCATGTCCTTGGTCTTCGCTTTCATGGGCTAGATTGAAGGCCGGTCAGGGCGAGGGTATCACGGCCCTCCCGGACCTTAGGCCTAACCCACTGCTCACACAAGGAAACCCCCCCCAGCTGCCAGGACAATGGGGGATTGCTGTCCCCAGGGCAGAGTTGGCCAGCTGTGTCCTCCTCCGTCACCCTCAATGAGCCACATTACGCCAGTCAGCAGTTTGGCTTCAGCACCTGCTACAGGGGAACAAATATGTCGAGAGCGCTTTCCCTACTTGGCAAGTCAAACTAATAAAGCCTCAATGCCTGGCAAAGTTTGCATGTGTTTGTGGGTTCATATTTACCACATTGTGGGGCCTCATATATAAAAGAGTTGCACGGAACCTGTCCTACATCTGATCTAAGATCATTTCTGGAAAGTGTGTAAATGTGAGTCGGCAAAAATGAAGGTCCATCACATTAAGCCTCAACATTATGTTCAATTTGGCAGTAAGACTATTACTACTGTATTATTATTATTATTATTATTATTATTATTATTATTATGCTGAAACAATTAAACAGCAGATGACATGCCAGTACTCTTAGATTTCTGACTACCTGCAGTACCCCAACACGACCACACGGAAAAGCTCATACACCAAGTCTGAACCTTAGGCTTATAAGTGCTTTTCCACATCAAAGACTGAATACCGGCATGGATTTCACCATACGCACAATCTAAGATCGAATTTGTGTGTAAAATGTTTTACAAATGATGCCCCTGTTACTTGTTAAGTCCCCACAATATAAGCCTTAATTTTATAGATATCTGCGACTGCTATCAAAAAAGTAAAAATGACATATTTTGTTTGGTTACTTATGGTTAAGGTCGTCATGTTGGGATTAGAGGTTTCCCCATAGAAATGAATGGAGAGTCCCCACAAAGATATAATTACAAACCAGTCTGTGTGTTTCTGTAGTACCTCTGCATGGTCACGTTCTGCACTGCACACAATCGAGCATTAAGCAGACGTGTCAACAGCCCCATACATTTCCTGATGGGGGACGTATCATAAGTGCTGCAGCCATGATGGAGAGATTCCACAGCGCGGCCGTGTCAGCCGGACCGGACTGCGGTGCCGCCGCGGTCGGCTGAGGTTTTGTGGGTTTGTGTATGTGAAATGAGGCCCGAACCACAGGAATGAAATGACAGAGTCACGGGGGAGCGATCTCTGAGCTGGTGGAGTTTGTGCAGGTGTTCTTTCCAGGAAGGGGGTTGTCAAAATGTGGACTGTTGAGGAATACTGCCCCTGCCGTTAACAACATTCATCAGCTCACAGAACATTCATTTATAACCCAACACCTCAGAAGGGGACAATGAAATCTCATAGGAGAGTGATGCTGTTCACACAGGACTATTGCACTGAAGAAAATGTTGAATAGCAGCAAAATTAAAGTGCTGAAAGCGTTCTGTTAACAGACCTGACTATATACTACCAGCAACTTTTGGCTTTGGGTCATAGAGAGACCAAAGTCACATTGAAGTACACAGGTAATGATCATTATAAGAGCAGGTCAAAATCAAAGTGAAATCCTTGCACAGTCTAATGGTAAAAAGAGAACGAAGGCATTCAAATGGAAATGGATCAGGGAGACACAGCTGATTCAACACATTTCAGCCGTTTTCAGTAAATACCTCAGAGCAGGGGGAAGCAATCACGTTCTTTTTTAGTCGTTCCGTAAAGGATGTCTCTACAGTGGGAATTTCTTTGCTTTATTTTGCATGGAATTTGGAAAGTTGCTCGACTCAAGGGCATCGACAGCGAGAAGAAAAGGCCACAAAGCCATGAAGGGCCTTCACTTTCTGAGGGAAACATCCTAGCGGGCGCGGGCGAGGCGTGCCGAGAAAATGCCCTAAAGAGATGGCAAAGGACAAAGCGACTCCTGATTTTGGAGAGTCGGGGGAAGGCAGGCGAAACACAGCGTCGACATGGATTAGACAGCAGCGCGCGGTGAACAAATGCACCTAGCAGGTCCCCCATTCCCAAGGCAGAGGAGAGGTGAATAGAGTGAGTTCATTTCGAAACCTGGGGTGCTAATCTCTTCCAGCACTGAAACGCTCTTCACTTGTTAGTCAGTACCTCTGGGGGATATGCTAATGGTTTCTGCGCTTTGAATAGATACGCATAGTTGTGTCAAGGAATGGATCTTTCTGTCTGTTATGGGAAGAATTCCCTGTACAGTAAGGTCTGGGACCACCATCTGTGGGTCAAGGAGAGGGACAGTGCCAGAACATATAAAAATGGGTCATCATGCATTTAAGCCTACAGTAAACAGAAGCTGTAGGCAGAGGTGGATAGTTCATGTCCAAAAAGTCAAAATCCTGGCCATGATTTTGTTCCGACCAAACAAGTTCACTATAAAGAGTCACAGAGTACTCAATTGGTTGCTTGAAACAAAAACTTACGAAACACGGCACGCGAAGGAGTGGTAATGGCAACATAATTTAGGATGATCCCGGTAAACTGATCCACTGGTGTTTTGGTCTGTGTTCAGTATCACTTAGGAAACAGGGGGTATTTTCCATTTGAACAGCGAACTTCCACCTGAGTAAATATGGAAGTTGACTTACGAAAATTACCCGAAACAAATGTGTTTTGCTAAGTAATAACAATGATTGGTTGACACTATTGTTATTTTAGACAGTCTGTACCAGCAGAGAGCTCAGAAAATGCCAATGTTACTACAAGCGGGAAGTTCCTGCCCTTTGGTTGGACTGTGAATTTCAGCCATTTAGCCTTTTCCTCACAGAAACGGATTCCCATGTCCGGTTTTTGAGGAGCAGGGAGACAGAAGGGAGCTAGACAGCCTCACTCCGTCTTCGGCACGTTTGCGAGACACCAGGCTGAAGTGTGGGCACTTACTGCTCATTTCACAACATCGCTCCACTATCCATCTAGCTGCCGGTCTGGTTATGGCTGAAAATGGCTGCCACTCCTTTGTACGTTTAGTTGCAGACTTGGCACTTTTATTCAACGTGACTTACAACTTTTTTCGTGCCTGACAGAACAAGACATTCATACAGCTGACAGAAGCAATTCGAGTGAAGCGTTTTGCTCAAGGATCCTGCAGCACAACCTATTCTAAGTCCTGGACCTCCAAATCACACGCCAGCACTCATATATCCGGAGAGTTACCCACTAGAAAATTCATAGCTGAATGAACAGCCCACATGAATCGGAGCATGAAAAATTAAATCAACATTTGCAACTTTAGCCAAGGAGTCACTCAAGGTGGGGGTGGGCATTAAGAAAGTATCACTTGATTAATGCAATGTGAGATCCATCCTATGATTTCACTCATCAGATATAGTATGCTGAGACAGACCCTATTAACAGGCTGTTTGGATACAAAATCATGAACATGTTGATCATGTTGACCTCTTCTGGGAGGGAGGGAATTCATTTTCGACATTTAGACACCAACAGTGGACAAATTCCCATTTCTGCAGAGTGATTTTATAATACATCTCTGACTGCCCCTGTGGGAAGTATCTAATCTTCCGGCGTTTCACCGAGCGCTGTGATAAGGTAGCATCACCGGATGTTTGACGGTGCTAAAAAAACAACACATAAGCCCAGGAACATCAGAGATGATCCACCCAGAGAGGCAGCCCTCCCGCCCAGCCTTCCCTGCCAAGTGAGGTCACTCGTCGCAAGTGCCCAGGAACTCCGAGGGGAGTCGGCTCACCCAACGGCCTTTCAATTAACCCCTCGAAATGAATCTGGCAGCGCCAGTGAGGAGATGCATTCCTGCACTTTTCCATTTGAACCATAATGACTGCCATGTGCTCCTTCTTTCTGAGTTGCAGCCTGTCACGTTCGGCTGGGATTTACACACGTCTGTCTGCAGGTTTCATTTCAGCAAAGATCCCCGTTCTGCCACAGATGGAAAATATTAATGGAGAACAGCGTCCATAGACCAACCCACACATCATTCTCATTATTTCTGGGTGTTCCCCAGCCTGGAGGACTGACTCCATTGGTGACGTAATTAGTGATGAACTCTAATTACTATGCTTGAGGGGCAGCACTATGAAACAAGATCTCAAATGCTTTATGAACATGCTTTACTGAACATTCCGCTACAGGCAGTCCTGTCTGTGGTGAACAAGCACTATAGAAGAGCACCAGCACTTTGCAATCTAAACAGTGACCTTCGAAACCTCAGCATTCCTTGGCACCCCAACAGTATCTCTACAATCTCTGCAGTTGATATTGTGTTTTTTTTTGTAAGAGCATCAGGTTCTTAAAATTGTATAAATCTGAGTTTTGATGCCATGGAATGTATTGTTTTGCTTGGGGGGAGAAACCACCAGAAGTTGTGAACAGACAGAAACCTTATGAGAAGATGGGCTGTACAAGGAGTCTGCCCTAAGGCTGTGGGTATTCCAATACCTTCCATTGCCCAGAATGGCCTTGGCTGGCTTGACTTATTGAACACAGTCCCACCAGTCGAAACATTAATCTGCTCACAAAAAAAACAGTATGTAGAAGGTTTTGTGAAAAAACTCATGTGATGTTTGATTCCTAATGTGTATGCAGAAGTGGACATGTAGGAAGAGGTAATGGAGCATTGAAAAATCATCTGTAGACTTCTGTGTCTTCATGTGAACAATGAATGGGGTCATGCACCATTGTCTACATGGATACATCTTTAATGGAATAGATTAAAGATAATTTAGTTAATGGTTCTTAAAGATGTACAAACATGAAAGCTTCAAGAATTATTCATGCAATGTTGCTAATATGCTTGCATTAAACAGAATTAAAGTCAGTATTTGAACACCATAAACTGCTTCCATAAACTGGGGTGGGTCTGTTGTTTCAGGGCCCCCTCCAGTGTAATGACTGGCCAACAGAAGGCCCCCAAACATAGGGGCCCCACACAAATGCCTGTTTTGAGTGGTGGGAAATTGATAAATGAGGACCAGATGAGTTATGCCACAGACAGGAAATGCTCCTGATTTTCCCAGGTTTCTACATCAAACGCCTTGTTCCTACATCCACATTCATGTCGGATCCAAAGCTCGCGGGCTCCTTTTGAGGTGCCCCCTTGATAAAGTGCAGTCGTAACAAGCCGCAGACACGGCCAACCGTCCCCAGGGAAGACGGGTCGGCAGTGAAGGACAGCTCTAAAGAAAAGCAGGTCCAGTTATGATGGTCTCTCTGAGTGCTGTCAACATCCTGCCATATGCTCCGGAGACACGGCCCAAAAATCATTCCAGATGGTTCCTTCTGAGGTGTATGTGACATCACGTCGGCCAAGAGACGGGTCTTAGCAGACCCGGGGGCTTAAAGGTTTCATCATGAGTACAGCCAGAGGTTTATGAATTGGGAGCGACTTTTATACAGAGATTACATCTGTCATGTGAAGATCTTTGCTTTGTGATGCTGCACACAGGAAGCCTGACATTAATCTGTACATGACTTATGGTACCTGTGTTAAATCTATTGTCTGCAACAATGAATAATAATTATGGGTTTTTATTATATGGTTTGCATGTAACGTATGAGGGCTCTGTATTTATTGCCTGTTTCCCTTAAGTCCTGTTCTTATTATTTTCCCTGTATAACTAGCATTTCATTTCTTTAGGCATTGGGATTGTATATAAACATGTCGGTCTTATGGAAAGGGGTCCATGACAGCTCCAGCCCTTCCCTGGGGCCAGCGTTGGCCCTGCACATTTCTGCTAGGCTTCTGCTTTTCCAACGGCGTGGCGACGTGACTGACGGCTCTATCCGCCGATGCATGGAAACCCGAAATGCTCCAGTGGAACTCCACGGGGAGGAGTTTCATAAATCAGAAACTAAGTCATAGGAATTTGCATTGCTCACTCTCCTGTAGTTCATTACCCTCATCAGAGGTGGCGCTAGCAGTATTAGCTAACTGCCAAGAATGCAGAGTTTCAGAAGGTTAATTTCAATTGGTTATTACTATGTGGGATATTATGAGTTTATATTGCGTATTCAGTGTCAATTCCGCTCTCTTTTAACTCAATTGTAAAGTAGATAAAATGCTTCTAAAGTTAGATTCTTCCTGTAACTTAATAATTAACTGTTGTACCAACTGTTGTACTTGGCCACAAATGTTCAGTAAAAACATCCAGATGGGTAAAATTTTATAAGTTACGTAAATTACATTGTGTTAAAGTTCAGCAGACAAGTCGTATAATAAATGCTGAATGCCGTATATAAAACTCAAACCCTTTTGTCTTTTCTGATTGAGCCTGCGAGGGTGATCAAGGCCGTGTACATGTGGTTGAGAATTTGAGAAGGAGAATGTTTTTGAAGGCAGAATCGCGGAAGATATTTGATGTGCTTTGAGGGAATGATCTCTCATAGACACCAAGGCCCAATCATAAAATCTTGTGGCAGATCCAGATGGTGTGCTTGACAATGGAGAATTGGGGGGCATTTTTTATCTGAAGGGGGCATGCTTTTATCTGAAGTGATGTATATCTTTTACTTTATTTGAGAAAACAGGGTGAGTCAGTCTCTGAAACAACTGGGGATTAAGGGCCTTGCTCAGGGGCCCAATGGTGACATCACTCTTCTGACTGTGGGATTTGAACCAATGACCTTCAAATCACAGGCACAGCATCCTAACCCACAGACCGACACACCGCCCCCAATCTGACCCTCATTCAATCCATTTACCTACCACACCCAGCTCAGCTGTCAACCACACTTAAGAAACCCCTCTCAAACTATGAGCTGACAATGTCTGTCCTCTTTCCATGCACAGATGGGTTTAGGGCATCACCAAAATCAGACAGCATCAACGCATCATAGGATAGCATCATAAGCTTTCAGTTAAGAGGAAGGTTTCCACTACAGTGACTTTTCAAGGGACCCTAAAGTGGTTGTCACGTCTTTCTGAGACATTCTCTCATTTCCTCTTAAGGACAGTGCACCATGTGCTGAGGTTAGCAAGCAACACGCAAGCAAATATAGTTTATTTGAACTTCACTGCTTTACGACTAAAGCTAAACAAAGTCAAACCACTAATGCAGCACAGTTTTACATCAGTCCAGATGTGGTCCATTTGGTGAACTGTACAGACTGAAATTAACATGACCACTGAGTATGCAAGTGTTCTGCAGCGAGGTGAAAACATTGCATTCAGGCTCACTTCCTGAAGAGACAAGCATATTAAAAACTCCTAAGCTGGTCATGCTGTGTCACATTTGAGGGATCCTTAGCAGCGCAGAGAAAGGAAAATGGGTTATAAGGTGACACTTATGAATATTTCTGCTTAGGATAACATTTTTAGCGTGTGCATTCCGGTAACTCCTTTCTACGTCTGCATTTTTTTTTGTCCAAAACAGCATATGCGTGAGGCGTGAGGGGTACATTGCAAACAGACAGCCTACATGGAGCTAGCTTGGGCTCAAGTGCAGTGAGTGACCAGAGCCTAGTGCAAGATAGCTGCAAGATAGCTGCAAGATAGCTGCAAGATAGATGCGGGAAAAGGAGCTAAACAGACACTGTAGAACCAGTCAAGCTGGGGGTGTAGTATTGCTTTCAACATTGTTAGAGACCAAATCAGCCCTGCTCCGCCCCTCCCCCCTAAACACACACAATATTCCCACGATATCGATAGTGGGGGGGGGGGGGGGGGTTCAGGGGGGGTCAGATGGTTCTGTGCTGTTCCCTGCAGACTGGATGCACCTGGGCAGCTCAGTCCACCATCAAGGAACCGTGCATGTCTAGTCTGAAATGTACTCACAGGTGGTGGAGACATCCATTTTTCATCCATTTCATCCATCCATCCATTTCATCCATTTCATCCATCCATCCATTTCATCCATTTCATCCATCTATCCATTTCATCCATTTCATCCATCCATCCATTTCATCCATCCATCCATTTCATCCATCTATCCATTTCATCCATTTCATCCATTTCATCCATCTATGCATTTCATCCATTTCATCCATCCATCCATAGTTTGTAACTGTGTATCCTATTCAGGGTCATGGGGATGCCAGCTCAACACAGGACATTCATTTCAGTAGAATCCAAACCGGTAGCACTTTACTTAAGGCCATGTTTTTAGTAATTTATGAACACATTTATAGAAATGCCATTTATCAATAGGTATGACACATTACATATAACATTGTGGGTTATAATGCTTTATGAAGGCATTATGATGCATTTTGAATGTATTTCTAAATTATTGAAAACATGTGCTTAAATGTTACCAGTTTCCAAAAGTGAATCTCCTGACCAACAGGATAACGCACGGGCAGAGGGAGCGACGTAATTACTGACTGCGCGTGTAGGAGCAGTGAGCAAGCTGCGTTGGTGCTCTCCTCATTCTCCACAATTAAGCCTTGTAATTATGTGACTCATGTGCTTCTGTGGCAATATAAATCTGGTGCAACACAGCAGATCAGAAACACTCTCGTTTACTAATTATAGGTAAAACTGTAATACAAGCAACAGATGCTTGTTAGACTGAAGGCTGCACAACGTGCCATTTTACACACAGTGATCTGGTTTCCTGTGCTGCCTGCAGGATATAGGGAGCCCCCCAGGCACAGAGAGTCACTGACCCATGTGAGGTGACTGCAGTGCTGTCCCCACCTGTTCCCACTGTCACAGCCTCCAGACAGGGACAGGTACAGACACACATACACATGTACAGGTGTGTCACACCGAGCTCCGCTGTTAGAGCATTGGTGTAGTGTTCCGGAGAGTTCCAGAGCAGAGCAGCTGCGGCAGCTCCGCCTACGAGGCCCCGGGTCCCCTGCGATTAGCTCATGGAGTCCCGATCGCTAGAAGACAGGAGGGGAAAAACAAAGCGGTGGCAGCAGCAAATTCCTCCTTCTATGAAGATATGCATCTTTCCTCAGTGACCTCCATTGCATCCTCATGTCGACGCATCTCTCCTCAGTGACCTCCATTGCATTCTCATGTCAACGCATCTCTCCTCAGCAAACACCATCACATCCTCATGTCGACGCATCTCTCCTCAGTGACCTCCATCGCATCCTCATGTCGACACATCTCTCCTCAGTGACCTCCATCGCATCCTCATGTCGGCTCATCTGTCCTCAGTGACCTCCAATGCATCCTCATGTCGACGCATCTCTCCTCAGTGACCTCCATCGCATCCTCAAGTCGACGCATCTCTCCTCAGCTAACATCATTGCATCCTTGTGCTGACACGTCTCTCATCAATGGGTCAACACGTCTCCCTTCAGCAATCACCATCGCATCCTTGTGTCGATGCATTTCTCCTCAGCAAACACCATTAGTGTTGACACAGCTTTCCTCCATGGCATCCTCAGCATGCACCATCACATACACATGTCGTCTTGCCTCGCCTCATCGGATACCATCGTACCCTCTTGTCAATGCCACTGTCCTCAGCGGGCACCATTGCATCTCCATGTCGACGCATCTCCCTTCAGCATGCACCATTGCATTCTAGCATCAATCCTTCTCTCCTCAGCAACACCATCACATCCCTGTGCCAACGCATCTCTCCTTGCACCTTAGTGATCTGCTGCTAACAGTGGCTTGCCTCGACAAGAACCAAGAAAGAAGAGATGACACCACTGCGTAGATGAGCACTTCGGAGCGGTCTTAAAGAACGCAAAACCCCAGATTACAGAACTGCAAAGCACCCAAGTAAATGAGCGAAGTGAGTGACGTGTGGAGTTTCCAGCGGGGATTGCTCACCTCGATGTCCAGCCTTGGGCACAGGAGGGAGCTTCCATCCATCTCTCAACCCCTCTCTATTTCCACACCAAATCCCATTTTCAGCAGCAATGACAGGATGCTAATTTTTCCAGTTTGGAGCTTGCTGGCTTTTCCTTCAGCAAGGGCATCGCCTGACAGCAATGAACACCCTGGGGGGGGCGGGGGGGGGGGGGGGGCAAAAAAAGCCGGGGAACCAA
>JAODUD010000098.1:680063-694558 GCA_026784285.1 Stomatorhinus walkeri
GGTGGAGTTACCCACAGAGTGCACCCTAAACAGTGCCTGTACACAGAGCGTGCTCTTACTGTGTGTGGTGGAGTTACCCACAGAGTGCACCCTAAACAGTGCCTGTACACAGAGCGTGCTCTTACTGTGTGTGGTGGAGTTACACACAGCATGCACTCCAACCGGTGCCCTTACACAGAGTGTGTTCAGTACGGTTCAGTGTACAGTAGCCAGCCAGTCAGAAACCAGCAGAAAGAGCATGTGAGCATGCCTGGGCTCACAGGCAAACAGAGCAAAGGAGACCGGTGTTACCACGGTGATGAGGAAGCTGCGTCGTTCATGAGCCGCCAAGAGGGCTGATGGCATTTCAGTAATGGGATTCGGTGCCTTGGGGAGCAGCGGGGGAGGGGGGCAGTTACTTCTGCTCTCTGTGTATTTCCAGTTGAGAGCGTAAATCGGGATGATGTGTGATCAGCCTGATGAGCAGGGGCGGGAAGCGTGTGGCTGGGGGGGGGGGGGGGTTCTGTTTCTTAACAGATCTCTCATGCAAACGCCTCAGGTCATATGGTGACCCTTTTAACTGGAGAGCAAGTCAATCAGATTGTCCTTCCGCTGGGGAATAATGGCCAAGTCCAGTCCCTGGGTGTTTAGGGGGCAGTTTGAGATCCCCCACTATTGAACCAGATGAATAACGTGAGGCTGAAAGACTAAAGCAGATCATTAAGAAGCCTAGGAGACCTATTTTTTTCTTTTGGGAATCACACTAGGCAAATTGTTCTGTGCCACATTTGACCCCCAAAGCCCAGCTAGTTTGATCACCCTGTGTGAAGATGTCTTCCCAGGTATAGTTCAGTTGGACTCGGGCACAGATTGCATCAAGTGTGATCTCTACCCGTGGCTGAGCATGAAACACAGGCACGACATCAACCATGCGACTGACGTACATGCTTAGCGTACATGCTGACATGTACGCTAAGCATGAGCCAAAACCAGAAGGAGTGGTCCAGGTGGGCTGTACAGACTTGGTACAGAGTAACATTTAACACACATTGTGACTAAGGGATCAGTTTGGTCTATGGCAGAGATGTGGTATTTGCTGGAAATTTGGGCTGTTGAGAGTGTCCAGGAACAATTGGATACAATACACAAAACTTGCAAAATACAGGACTAACTTTATATACCTGCACCATTGATGAAAATCACCGTTTTGCATACTTGATAAATATATGAGGACTTTGTCATCTTGCCCAGAATGACTCCAAATAAGCCACAAAACAAGGACAAGAAAGTCGTATAGTGATGATGAAAGCTTACCCAGGCCCAGAACATTAAGCACAATGCGAGCGCAGGACAGTGGGGGAGTGGGGAGGGGGATAATCGTGCTCGGGCATGGTACAAGGCAAGCAGGCCCAGTGTGAGTATGCCACATGATCGAGGGGTGGGGAGGGTCACATCTATTCCGTGAAAACCAGCTCTGGGGGGCGGATCTGTATGCACTGCTGAAAAAACAGTGGGCGTTACTGCTCCAAGGAGTCAAAGGCCACGGAAAAACTTGAATGTTTATTGATTCAGCAAACCAGATACATTAGCTTTCCAGATCTCATGTGGGAGCTTTCTCCACACTGAAGTCAACACAACATCACACCAATCCCTGCTAGCGCTGATTTCCCAGAATGACCTGGTGTAGCAGGTTAATGCAGCAGCACACAGATCCAATAGAGTCCAGCTGCAGAGTTCCACAGCTCCGTGATTCACAGCTCCGCTGGAGGACCCAATCAGATTGTATATTCACATGTCACATGATTTGGAAAACAGAAATTGTTTCCGATTTTGGAGATCCACTGAATATCAGATGAGATGATACATTTGTGTCACGTGAATTTATCGAACGTGGATTGTGCGTGGTTTGGAGTTGAAAATTAAAGTGCTTCGACTGTTCGACAAATAATGATCAGTATTCAAAAGCAGGAGGAAAAACTAAGCAGTTTCAAAGTTAGTGTTTTTGCCATGCATAGTGAAGGTAGAGTCTAAGTGTCATGGTATTATACCACAAAAATTTACACTTAATGCGATTGCAGTCTAACATTATCATAAGGTTGGTTTTGCGTTAGGGTGTGTAAAAACAGAGTTGATTGGCTCTTCAACAGAGAGTCATGCAACATTGTGAAATTTGATTGGTTCCTACAGTGGCGCAGAAAATTATGGAGCTGTGGAGCTCTGCAGCTGGACCCCTCCCCACAGCTTTCTGCCATCGCTGATTTCCCAGCATGCCCCGATGCAGCAGGTCACCGCAACGGCGTACAGATTTCTGACATTGCTGATTTCCCAGCATGCCCTCAGGCACCAGGTCAGCATAGCGTCACACAGATTTCTGACATTGCTGATTTCCCAGCATGCCCCGATCGAGCAGGTCAACACAACATCACACCATCACATGCCAGTAAACACAATGCACCCCCTTATCTGTCTCCCACGGGGACACATGCAGCGATGCGTCTACGCAGCAGCATGAGGTGTGCGCTATACGTAACCCCCTTGTTGCATAGCCACAGAGATGCAGGTGGCGCTGTGCGCAAAGAGAAACGTCTCCCTCCCCCGTAATGCTAGCTGACAGAATGTCCTCTCAGCATGGGTGCTGAGAATGGTGTGATCACCTAGCCTGTTAGTGTGTATGTAGTGCATCACTCTATACCACTACGCAGAGAGCCATGTAAACAACCCAGGGGAATTTCCCTAATTTAATGTGTCATGCACATCTGCATTTGATTTTAAAATATTTTACACATAAACACGTTCCCTTCTGCTCTGCAAAATCAATTTAGCCCAATTTTCTTAATCAGCATTACAGAAGTGATTCACCTAATTTTCATTCATGAATATTACTTCTAAAAAATGATTTTTACATGGGGTGTCTGGAAGGAACTGATTCATGGCATTAAAACCAGAAACCATTGGACAGCTGCTCAAGGCATGCGAAAATCGGCAAAATATCAAATCTCAGAACACAAATGGTCTTCTGCAGCATTCTGTGGTCTTTCCGGATCCTTCTGCCTTGTGAAGAGTCATCCAGCTGACGTAGATAATATCAGAGGAAAGGCCCGTGAGAATGATTGTGAAACAAACCTCCAGGCTTTCCCTCTGATGAACAGCCTCACGGCTTGACCTATGGACAGCAGTGACCATGCGTGGGTGCATCAGATCTGTGACTTGGGCTTGAAGGACGGGGCTTTGGAGCAGGGTGGCCCTTTGGCTGGATGTCATACCGATCGCGTGACTGATCTCATCCAGGGCTCTGGCCACCCTTGCCCGGACACGGGGCCTCGTTGACATTCCGGTGCTGCCCTGTGCTCTATCTCCTAACGATGACGGATGGCGGTAAATCCCGGGCTGATAAGGTGGCAAGGCGGCGCTCTTCCGATGGACTTTCTATAATTAGCTAGCAGGCGACAGGAGCTCTGTCCTGCCGCTATCAGATCACCGATGCGGGGTCTGCAGGAGCCTGATTAACATTTTATGGATCACCAGACAGGGCTAGTTGTCTCTAATCCATTCCCACAATGCATCTCTCTCCTGGGAGTCCTCGTCACTCCAGGTGTCTAAAGAGGCCTCTTCCAGGATGTTTATAATCTCTCAGTTAGCTTTTTCTTATAATAAACATCAAGCGGCATGTCATTTGTCACAGCGGGGTAATAGCCCAGTGCCTGGTGGACAATTAATTAGTTGTTAATTAGTGGGAATTCTGCAGGTCTGTGTGTCACCAAAGGGACAGAGCGCTTTGTGTGGTGACCAGCCTGTCACTAACTCAGGTGACGTCCAGAGGGTGCAGGAGTCATGTGAGGGAAACACTGACCCCCAGGACCATGGGCTCTATGACAAACTCTAATTTTAGATGGTGCTAAGCCATCTCGGGCTTAGCCCGTCCAGGACAGAAGGTTCCCTTGTCTCCCAGGCAACCATTCTTCTGCAAGCAGTCTGGGTGTACCCCCCTTCCCCCACCCAGGCTGCATTTGCATTCACATCACAATTTACATATTTCATCATACTGATAATGAGGCGTGTCTCATAAGCCTATCAGTATCTGCACAAAGGACACAACTTATCCCGTCAGTGTCCGTGTCCATGGCGTCCCACTGAGATAAGAAGACAGACAAATTGTCTTTTCCAGCAGAATGTGTCTTCAGGTTCTTTCAGAGATGGTAACGCTTACTGGCTCTGCCTTCTGGAGGAAGGAACAATGGCAAATGTATAAGCCTGACCCTGTCCCTTGTGAACACTGCAGACAGAGATTCCACCCCTGATTTAATCTGTTACTGGAGTTAACGATGACGGACTTACACCGGGACAGTCCTCGTCGTTGTTGTCCCTAGAGGGTCGTTGCCAACAGCTAGAGGCTGGGGGTGTTCATTTCATTCCGGAATAAATGTGTTAAAGGTTCAGTTATGGCAAACTCAAGGCTGGTTTCAAGTTGACTTATTTGTCAATATTGTATTGAGAAACAATCTGGGAGGAAGGAGAGACTGTACCTGCCATTTCCCTTTCAGCTTCTGTGAAAGATTAAGCACTATAGTGGACAAGTAACATACTGTATAAGTAACATATAAGTAACATATAAGCCAATCATGGAACAAAGATTCACTCTTTGAGATCTGTTCAGTGTGGAGAATAATAATAATAATAATAATAATAATAAATGTTTCTTTAGTTTTCATACAGCAGTGTGTCATAAGTGGGTGTCAGTAAATTAATTATCTTTTCCACACCCGCAGCACAATACTTGTTTTGTAATTTGCTACTTTTTTCATTATTCAGAAATGACAAACACCATCCTTATACTCTGACCGTACCCAAGCACCATCGGATACTCAGCGTAATAATAATGTACAATAATGAGACTGTTCCTGGGATAATGACATGTGTTACGTAGAGCAATGAGAACAACGGCTCATTCAGTGTAGACCAGGGTCAGGGGGGTGAGATACAATGACCCAAAGGAGGATTACTGTAAACTGTACTTTCTCATACAGAGTCCCTTTAAGAGGGGCTGGTCCTGTTTACCCAATGAAATAAATGCAGACCCCACAATCAGGACTCGAATGGCTGGAAATGCCCTCCGCTGCCCAAAGCATACGTATCCATCAGTGTTCCTGATGTGCACCGGGGGGGTCGCCAACCGCCATCAACCTCACCATCCACCCGCCAGAGGCGAAACTTCTGGAAACGCTTGACCCCCGCCTACCTTCCAAGCCTGATGCCTAAAGTAGAAGCTTGTCATCATCCCTGCATGGGAGCAAATTATTAATCATCGCTATCGTGCTACTGAGCTGATGATTAGATCCAAAGTGACTCACAGTTGGATATTTTAGTGAAACAGGAATGACGAGCCTCTCGCCCGTCACAGAGGGCATGGAGGGCTGAGGCAGAGGGCAAAGTGGGCACATAGGGCACCAGGGAGGGGCTGATTGCAGCCAAACAATTTAGGGAGGCCATTTAAACATCATTCCAATGGTTTCACAGCAGGACCCCCTCTTAGCACATGGCTATAGCTCCATGTCCTTAAATTCTCAGCCACTGGCGGCCCTTGGGGGCCCCTTGTCCCCCCTCATAAATGTAAATAACCCCATGACAGCGCCTCCTCATTTAACCCTGCTATTGGACTGCAAGCAAGTGGCCACGAGCGGCGAGCTCCTAAATTAGGAGGTGTTTGCACCATGATTTTAAATATTACACACCTTACACAAATATTTTACACCTTGTAGGGAAACTTTGGTGTTGAAGAGCATGACGTACGGCGGCAGTGGAAGCGAGGATCAGGGAGGGATCGTAATGGCTGGACCAATCAGGTCGATCTTCCCTTTGTGGGGTATTAAAGGGGAGTGACGGGGATTCCCATTCAGTGGCCCAGCAGGCATCTCTCAGCTTTAGCCCGGGGGAAATTTCCATCTGTATTGCAGACGGGTGGGTGAGTGGAGCCAACAAAGAGAGGGAGGTGCTAGAGAGGGGGCCTGGGGGCGACTGTGGACTTTGGTCACACGGAGACCCCGTCGCTTCGTCACCATCCCCATGACTGCTGGAGGGGGGGGGCACCCACCCCGCCAGTCATTAGGAACAGATGCCCGAGAGTTTGATTGGCACGGATTTTAACCGTGAAGCCACAGTTAAGGGTACTGGAGATGGTCTACCTATCTGCGGCCACTAAGGTGACAGCTATGGTGTTGGGAGCAGATGGCCGGGAAGGGAGCAGACTTGGGGGAGGGGGGCAGCTATGGGACGGCATATGGCAGATATAGATATAGATATAGATAGAATGGAGGCGGCAGCTACCGTGGCGCCTCACGTGAATATTAGGACCGAAGAGCTGGGACCCAGTCACTGCAGCGAAACCTGTGAAGATTCTCCAGCAAAGACAGAAAGTATCCTTGTTCATCCCAAGGGCACATGGCTTCTTTAGCTGCTACTTTAATGCTTCCTGAAAGCCTGCAGATTCCTTTGAGAGAGACGCATATAAAACAGCAGCCTATAGGAGTGCAAGCAGCAAATCCCACCAACACTGTTTATCCCGTCTTTCTTTCTTGTCCAGGATTAAAAAGATCTAATTCATCCCATCAAAGCACTGCTATTTACTAGGAATTCAACACGGATCTGTACGGCTTCCAGACTCCAGCAGACTGCCTTCAGTGAGACCCTTAAATGTTACTTATCTCAATTGGATTTAGCACAGCAAACTCAAGCCTGGTGTGACACATAAATGAATGGACGACCTGACGTCAATTAGCAGCTAACACCAGGCTGAAATCCCAGTACAGCAATGGGAGACAAGGCTACTACTCACAACTCACAAGACAAGGGTACAATAACCAAGTGACTGAGAAGTCCATAAGCGCAGAGCTGGGGCTCGGGCTCAGAACCGTGCCGGTACAGAACCACCCTGATCCCCACCGGGACTATCCTGCTCCACATATAATGGAAGATGGCAATAGTCCAGCTAACAGGGAGCGCTGCCAGAGCATTAGCCAACATGCACATGTCAGGCTCCTCTCAAAGTTGGCAGAGAACATTCTTACTATAATGGAATGCTGTTTCATTTTAACACAGGTTCTGTCAATGTTAGCATCATAACATTATTACCTGAACATCCCTGAAACGCAATTAATTTTGAAAAATATTGTTTTATAATAGTACAGTATGGGTTTTTCCTGTTTTGGACCACATGTTTGGCTGTCTGTATTTTATGGTTTAAACATTTTGTCAGGACTATACCATACTTAGCTATGAGGAATGCGTGTTTGCCAAGCTCAGGGGTTGAAAATATTATAATTATGGGATGTTTTTTGTATATATTTCTCCAGACGTTTTCCACCCTGTTAGGGACATGTAAAAGTTTAAATAACGTACAAGTCAAACAATACTGAACTTTTCTGGGATACAATGTGTCCCTTTTGCTATGTTAAAAGTTTCATTCTTGTACCATTAACAGTTTTAATTTTATGAAGAGTACAATGTCAGAATAATGGAATCTGTGCATTTTTTGTCCCCATTTTGTTGTCTTGTATGAGGAATTTTATTAATTAGAAATAAAAGTATATGTAGATGTATTATATGTACCTCATTTAACAAAACAATATACAAATATACCAAACACTTACTGTTGTGATTAGAATGTTTTTTAATCATTGCCTGACAGGGTGGAATAGAATATAACAGGGTGGAATAGAATATAACAGGGTGGAACCGAGTCGGCCTCTTAACAAGTAGATTCAGGTTCACAACAACAACACTACTACTACAACTAATAATAATAATAATACCACTGTAGTAACATAAATAATTAATTAATACACTCATAAAATAATAATAATAATAATAATAATAATAATTATTATTATTATTATTATTATAAATATTATTATTATTATTATACATTTTAATTATACCATTATTGTTCATTATCATACACAAGAAATACACTCAAATAATAAATCTATGAGTCATTTTAATGAAAATAATAAATATTCTTGTACAATTTCTACTCAGTAGGCTGCATATCCCATACACAGCCTAACAGGGTGGAACCTAACAGGATGGAATATTTCTAGCTAATTTAGCTCTAGCTCTTTGAGTGAGCAACATTTAGCTAGCACACACTCTACAGCTGATCAGTATTTAAATAGCTATTTTTAACATGTTTTTTCAATAAATATTTCCCATAATATATACTAACAGGGTGGAACTTTAAGGGTGCCTCAAACTGTTGTGTAATATAAAATTGAGAAAAATAGAAGACAGAGTGACAGGTAAAGCTTACCTTAGTCTTCCAGTTGAATTTCCCCCAAAAAAACAAATGATGTCACTTCCTGCAAATGGCTGTATGGATTTGTAATCTTTTTAGGGAGCCAAGAAACTAGAGGTTCACAGGGTGGAAAACAAATGCAGGGACATATATTATATAATTACAGAAAACAAAATGAGTTTCACCAGATTTGTTTCTTTCTCTAAAAGTAGTATACCCTAGCCTATCAAAATAATAAAAATTAAGTTTCGGTTTTTATAATTTTATAGTTTATATTTACTGAGGAAGTTGAATACATTGCATTTGGGACATGCTAAAATAAGCGCATATTCCAGAGAAATGGTGCTTTAAAGAGATGTAAAAAGAAAAAAAATAGTAATTTATCTTTGTTAGTGCAATAGAAAACATCTAAACACATAATAAAATAGGTTTGTTATAATTGTCTAATTTTATAAAAGAATAAGAGCCAGTTAGACTCGAGGACTTGAATATGTGGCCAAAACAGGAATCACCCATACGTGTATATTGTGAACATGCCACCCAGCCTTGAACCCATGACCTCAGAGGTGTAAAAATCTACAGCACTACCACGCTCATTATTTGTTCGTATGTTGCTATCCTTAGTTGTAGCAACATTGCAGTAGTGGGATAATGTTCTAGGAACATCAGGAAAGAAGGACACTTTGAACGTTTCCATGCCTTTATCATAATGTTCTGTAAGTGTTCCTAGGATGACAAACTGTTAGCTGGGAAGTGGTTATGCATATTACAAAGGGTGACAGGAAGTTTACGTAAAATCCAGGTTTTTTTTTTTACAGAGGAGTCTAAAATCCAAAAAGAATCACAGGAATAAATGTTCCCCAGAAAGACAAATTCTCTCTAAATATTGTAATATTAAGAAAGATTCATACTGCAGAATGTAACATTTTCCTTGTATTTTGTGGAGCAGCTTCATTAAACTGTAAAGCATTCTGTTTTTAGCTGTAGTAATTTTACCCATCATGCACTGCTCTATGTCAGGCACACAGCTGCTGAGGATAATCCTTAGACAGGCTCCCCGTCTGCGTTACCGACCAAGGGAATCCAAGCTCTCCTGCTGGGTCACACAAGTCACTTTCTTTGTTTTGTCATTATCATTTTAAATTGTCCCATTTGTAGGACACTTGTCCCATCCTAAAATAGACACTGGTCTGGTTAGGTTTCCATTTACAAACAGCAGCTGCTGCAGTCAAGAGGATTCACAGGAGCAATGAGATCTCTGGCAGCCGGACACGTGATGTGGGCAGACAGCCTTTCGTGTGGATTCATACTGACTGTCCAGCGTGACCCTCAACAGGAGAATTAGCGTGAAGATTAATTGCCCTCATTAAGGCAATGGCCTTTGAAACGGGAATAATCCTAGATCCGCAGACACATACAGAGAGGACCTGTATGTTCCATACACAGAGTGGGGAGAAGGATTCAGAACCCCCTCCCAGGCCTGAGAGCAGCCTCTCCTTGTTCTTCCTCTTCTTCCCAACTTAAGGATTTTCCCGTTATCTTCCTGTACTGCTTAGATGTGATTTTTTTTTAAAGTGACTTTGGGTAACTTATTATTAGTATTCTTGAAACCTTTAAGGTGACCTTAAGTTTCTTCATTACAGTAAAACAGAGCGAACAGGAGTGTCAGATGGATCACTGCTGGACCACCCAGACGCTGTGACTTACACCAGCTGTGGGTGGACGGTGTTTAAGGCGCTGTGTTCAGCACTGCCGGCTTTCCGCTGTGTTTTCCCAGTTCATTACCCACAGCTTGCTATGCCATGGACTGCCTCTTCAGCCAGGAAGAGGCTTTAATGGAAATACATAAACTATTGTTTGTTTTGAAAGCTCCTAAACTCGACATCCCGCCTGGGTCTTCGGTTGCCTTACAATCTCACTTTGAGAGAATTGCATTTGCAGCGGGAAGTGTGTTTGTGCAGTGCAGGTGTGCAGCGCAGGTGTGCAGTGCAGGTGTGCGGCGCAGGTGGGCAATGCAGGTGTGCAGTGCAGGTGTGCAGCGCAGGTGGGCAATGCAGGTGTGCAGTGCAGGTGTGCAGCGCAGGTGGGCAATGCAGGTGTGCAGCGCAGGTGTGCAGTGCAGGTCTGCAGCGCAGGTGGGCAATGCAGGTGTGCAGTGCAGGTGTGCAGCGCAGGTGTGCAGTGCAGGTGTGCAACTCAGATGTGCAGCAGAGGTGTGAAGCATCCAGGATCCCTCTCTATATCGGATAAGGAGCCATGCAGACCAGCTTTGCTGTCAGACTCCACATAAACACCAGCTCTGCTTCTGATTGCCTTCCCGAAGCAGTTGATTAGCCCGGGAAGATGCTTCCACCGCAGCCTAGACTAGCTGTCAAATCCCTCTGAAACCTCACAGTGCTGCCAGTGTTGCGATGGGGGGGCACTGCCTCCAGGCGTCCTCTAAACCCAAACGAGACGGATTAATGCAGCCCACAGTTCATCCTGACTGTGTCCTTACAAACGCTCCGCTTATCGGGAACTGTCTTTCTGTGGATCGATGCTATTGAGTGTCTCTAACTTAAGGAGCTCTTGCCGTGCGTCTTGACCGGCCCCTACAAATCTGCAATCCATCACATTTTCAGGTAACGACTCCCATTTAGAGATGACAGTTATCTCCACATATTAAATCCCCTATTTGGTTGAAATTTATGTCTGGCTGTTAAACACCATTCATGCTAATCTTCCATCTATACATGAATCTGTTCCTTTCTGACATATTTGATTGCAATTTGATAAAAATCGGATACTGAAAGCCACAGGGTGTGAACTTAATTAGCAGCAAGATATCAACAATAGGTGAGCTTTCAACAGGAAGTGATATCAACTGTCCATTCATGGCTGGCAGCAGCATTTTGACTCAGTCACTGGAGCTGTGAGCCAACTGCGTTTTCCAGGATCCTTTGGGCCTGTAGCTCTCCTCATTTGCGGGGGCGTCGAGTGGAAGGTGATCTCTGGGGATCTGACCAGACGCGCGACCCCCTGCAGGAGAGGGGAAATGATGTCACAGATGCAGCCTCCCACAAAGTCACCCACAGAGGACAGGACAGCAACCGGCTCTCGGAAGGCATTGGTCACCTCTAGAACTGCTGGTCACCACTAGAACTTCACCCATTACCATGGTGATAGAAGAAGTAGGAATAGCAGGACATCGATACCAGAACCCATCCTGGGGGTTTACAGCTCTCATTCTTTTCTGTCAGCACGGGGTCTGTGGTCCAGATGGCCGGTCCAGCCCTGCACTCCTCTGACGCAGCTGTGATCACGCATGATGAAGACGCAAACGGGATGCATGGGAAATCACAGGCCTAAGAGATTCCATATCACCCCGAGTACTCCCAGGGGGCGCTCTGTGACAAACCAATTAGCCGCTTTCATCAGAGCGCAGCCCATAACTGAGCCGTCAGTCACAGCATGGGTGTGAGCTGGTGGCGGGGCAGACAGGGCTACTGACCCACGGGGGGTCTGCGTCCGGGAGAGCCACAATGCCCCCATCAGAATGACAGGGCAGCAGTGTAGCGAGGTCTGCTTCAGCATGGAGATGCAGCTACCTTCATCATCATAAATGTACCGTACACCTTCAGCTCCTCAAACCCAAACTCCCGCTATAGCTGATCCTGATCCAGCCCTCATTCAGAGCGGCAGGTTATCTGTAGCATCTAATTAATGCAAAGTAAAAACACACTTTAAACACCTAAAGTATGATTATAATATGCAGCTCTAAGCATATTGCTGCGCTGATGAGATCTGCGCTTCCCGGCACGCCCCGTGTTTGTCATTGTAAATATCCCTTGTATTGTTCTTCTTCTTGTAGTTGTGATTAAGAGCTGATACCTGATTGTGGCGTGTATGTTTGCCCATGTGCTATGAGCATCCAATCCGATGCTCGTGTGTCCTTAGCTTGTATACATCACCCACCATGTGTGCACCTTCCAGTTTAGCTTCTGACCACCTCATGCTTCTGTTGTTGTATTTGGGTTCGTTGCTCGTTGCCTGTTATAGCCCTGTTAAGGACTGCAATAAAAGGGCATTCAGCCAGCCATCACAATACTTTGTACCCATGTATCACCCATGGTGTGAATTTTATATTCTTATTGATTTTATAAGGTCATCTGCAGTCACCCCCGAGCTGTGTATACCCTACAGCAGGTTATGTCGCCTCTATCTGTCTATCTGTCTATCTATCTATCTATCTAGAGCACATTTTTCAGTTTCTTCCATCTCAGTTGTATTTTCATTCTCCTTATTGTTTTGTGTACGTTTCAGTTTTACACTTCATACCTCCATTGGCACCAAAGCAAATACCTCGTACTTTTTTGTACCTGGTGAATAGAAGGATTTTCATGTCTTCGAAGGTCTGCGGAATGAAGGGAGCCTTCTTCAGCTTTGGTACACTGACATCTCAGAATCGTCACGCAACGCCATCTACAGGCCGTTCACCAGTTGGAGATGCTCCGGTTCCGGGTCGACTGTGTCCAGCCGCACGTTCAAACATTAATTACCATTGTACTCCCAGGGCAATCCAGCAAATGTGCAGGAAAAGCAGAGATGTCAACACTTGGAGGTAACACACACCTCCCTACCAAGGCAATTGCTCCATAAAGCCCAAAAAACTGGGAAAACCAGCACATATTACAGATTCTGCTCTGTGCCAACACACCTAAAAACCCAGGTCTTATCGGTAAATTTATATAAATCAAAAATACCATTAGCCTCTATTCTTTATCGGTCTGGATGATTCACTGTGACCTTTTTTCCAGATGCCAAGCCTTTTCAGGACACTACCTGACATCAATGACCAGCCCTGAATCCTTTTCTTAAAACACCATGACACGTGATTTGGTCTGAACATCACGCAGGCGGCCCAGATTCGCTGTTTAGTTGGTATGGGAGGCAGGATGTTTGCGAAAGAAGCAGACAGTCACCCTGTCCCATGACACAGCCGTTTGCAGGATGATTAATTATGTTATGCAGTTTCAGAACCCTCTGAGGTAGCTGTGTGCTCCAGAGGCAGCGTAAATAAATATACTCACACAGTACCAGACAAATGTTTGGACACACTGACTGAAAGTCATTTGTTTTTCAACAAAATAATGACTCTAAGGACACCTTGAGGTTATATAGTAATAAGTATTATCTTGTAAACCATGAAATAGATGGAGTGCTGTGCACTCTCCTCCAACCGAAACTCTATAGAGCTGCTTTGGGGTCAGTTAGATTGAAGAGTAAGAGCAAAGTAGCCAACTGTGCCCAGAACTTGTGGAAATTCCTTCAGGACTGTTGGAGAAGCGTTCCAGGTGGCCACATCTGGAAGCTGGTTGAAAGAATGCCAAGATTCTACAATCCAGCCATTGAACCAAAAGGGGCTATTTTGAAGTCTAAAATTTGGGGGTTTTTTTTTGCTGAACACTTCTCTTGGTCGTGTAATATATATGTATATACACATCACTATGTATTAGTTGCCTTCAGGCTTTTATACTATATGGCGAATAACATGGCTGAAACCAAGACAAATGCATTAAAAGCAGATGTGTCCAGTCTTAGGACCATGCATGTCACTGCATACCGATTCATACAATGATCCTTTATTTGCACAAGTACATAAATACTGGAATGCTTCTTTTCAAATGCTCCATATTGCTCTGCTTTTGAGGCATGCATATCTACACAAAGCTGAGAGTGCAGCGTGCGAGTCTGAGTGCAGGACAGCCGTTTACCCAACATCCCGGTAGTATTTCTCAGGAAGTTAAGGACCTCGTTCAAGAGGGAAGAGAATGGGTGGCTACTAATGGAAAGACAGGCTTTGAACCAGCGACCTTCTACCCACAGGCACAGAGGTGTAACCCACTGAGCAAAAAATTACTGAAGACAAATAAACTACATGAATTGTCTTTTTGTAAATTAAAAAATCTTTGCAGAAGCAAATGAATGGTTCAATATAACAATATATGGTGCATCCTTCAGTGTAGCATGATTGCCTATATAGCAACTTTGAATATTAAGGTTAGACTCCTCATCATACTACTGAACACCTCCAACTCTGGGATCTAGCCTGTTTCAGTGACCGTGCAGTGCAGACTGGGATCTAGCCTGTTTCAGTGACCTTGCAGTGCAGACTGGGATCTAGCCTGTTTCAGTGACCGTGCAGTGCAGACTGGGATCTAGCCTGTTTCAGTGACCTTGCAGTGCAGAC
>JAODUD010000098.1:700909-712528 GCA_026784285.1 Stomatorhinus walkeri
TCAGCCAGCAGATCTTGGAAAGAGGAAGTTATGCACTAATTCTTCACATCGTTCTTCAACCCTCAATGTGGCTTTCAGGTGTCTTATCAACAAAGAGCATATCCCCAATTGTTTTGTTACAAAAAACGGTAGGAATTTTTTGCTCATGTGTCACCGTTTCCCGGCTTTCCGAGATAATTTGTCACAGGAAGGATAATAGAGCCTAAAATGGGTGTATTCAGTGTGCCCTTACCCAGGCAGAACATATTCAGCAGCAGCATCTGCATCAAATGAAATGCATGTGAAACATCAAACTGATCCTGCTGATGCCCAGCAGAGGAGAACAGAGGATGATCTTAAGAAACCATAGCTTAGCTGTATCTAATGGACAAAAACAACACTAAACAAAGGAGGAACTAGAAACAGCAACATTAAAATATCCTTCCTTCCCCAAAAATACAGGAAGCAAAACATATTGCCGGAAACAAAATTTGCTGTCTCTTCATTTTGAGAAAACATGGCACGTTATTGACAGAATGTCTCTTCAAGGGGATTTTTGATGGCTTAACACATCCCTGTCTCCTCACTTGCTGCAGTTTAAACTGTATGTTCAATAAAACAGTAATGCTGTTCCTATCCAAAAATACCAACTCCATGCTTCAAAATCCATTTATTAATCCATTCATCATCCTGTACCTGAATACTGGAGGATATGTTCACTGATACCAAGGAGCAGCACAGCTTCTCCTGCGAGGACGTGGCCGTCCTCCGTCTGATCCACACAACGAGAGCCGGTGTGATTATGATGTGATCACAACTGAGCCTGAGGTTTGCCTATGCCTGCTGCGTTCCTCAGAACACTTCAGATATGTCAAAATATTTTGCTGAAATTCAAGCGTACCTTGCCCATAGATAATATTATTTCTGGCTCGAGCTAAGAGTTCGAGCAGAGGGCACGTGGTTCTCTTCGAGATTCTCTCTGATAGCCAACACTTACCCGGTCAGGATCACCTCAGATTCTCTTTTCTTTTTTCTTTAATAACTCATTAAGGCTGCAGGGGAATAAATATTCTCAGACATGTTTTTTTCTGGGGTTTAGCATCCTAACTGGATCACTGGAGCAGCTCATGTTCATAGCTGGTGGGCGATGAGGAACCACTGACTAACCCCTAACCACTGACCTGTGACTCCTGTCCTTCGACCACTGACGTTAAAGGTGCGAGGACACAGCACTACACACTGAGACACCGTGCTGTCAGAAGAACACCCCATGCATTCCAAATTTAAAAATTGACTAAACAAAGAATATCGAGGTGCAGTCGTCTATATACAGGCTCATCCGTGACTGAAAATGGGCTCCTCTAAGCACACAGCACGCGTTATGAGGATCATCATGGGAGCATTTCCTCAGCTCTGTGCCAATGTCACGGTGTGCAGCCTGCAAACATACATGCGGTTGATGTTTACAGTAAATCAAACAGCATATTAATAACGTGCAATTTGACAGGCTTACGATGCGGCTGACGCGGCGACAACTGCAAGCTCGTGACTCGCACAGATCTACATCTCGCGGTCATGCTCAGCGTGATTCCACCTAAAACAGTACATGTACCTGCTATGAGACAGCCACTCACACTCTGTAAGCCGTCCTGCATCACGCACTCATCTGTGAAACGCATGATTCCTCACTCGCCATCAAAAAGCACCATGCCCCCCCGGACACGTCACAGCATGCATTCCACACTTTGGCAGTCAGTCCCAAAATAGCAGCCAGCTGAAGGATTATACCACGACTAAAGAGATTATACCCTGTTTAAGGTATAACCGCTTAAACCCCAACATCACTCTCGAGGTGGCCGGGCTCCCAAAGGCAGCTTTAAAATTAATCCTGTGCAAACGGACGGACGGCTCCCACCTTCAGGTAGTGTCCAAGTGAGCAGATCTCAGCCTCCCCTGTGTTCATACGTTCAAGAAAACACCCCCTAAATCACCTCACGGATGTCTGTGGTAAATAGGCCCTCTGCTGGGACTAGCTGTTGTACCATAGAGGTGTTTCAGTTGAATTACTTTGATAATAAACATTTAAAAAATCATTATGATAAACTTTTGCTTACTCCCTTCAGGAAAAAGTGACTGTTGTAATCTTAGTTAATATCCTGATAAAGGTTGTCATGTAAAATATACATTGAACTATAAGCATGTAAATGTTGTATTATAACTTATGTTGGCAATTATCTCACTTTACATGACCACATACACCAACTGTACATGCTACAACAACACAGAGGGCACTCAGCCTACATAGGAAGGTATACTTAAAAAACCAAATGATGATGACACAAGTATATATACACTTAGAGAAACTCTGGAAAATAACAAGCCAAGCGACTTAAAATCCACACAAAAAGATTGAAGAATCTGGAATGTTCTTACCCAGAAGGGTTATCATCAGTGACGATGATGATGATGGTGGTGATGATGATGATGACGATGATGATGATGATGATGAAGAAGAAGATGATGTGATGGTGATGATGATGAAGATGGTGATGATGGTGATGATGATGAAGATGATGATGAAGATGATGATGATGATGGTGGTGATGATGATGATGGTGATGAAGAAGATGATGATGATGATAGTGGTGATGATGGTGATGATGATGATGGTGATGGTGATGATGATGATGATGATGAAGATGATGATGGTGATGATGACGATGATGATGATGATGATGATGATGATGATGACTTCAAAAGTCTGTTGTGGTGGTGCAATTGTACGTTCCAGCCAAAAAGTAAACAAAACAAACAAACAAAAGAAACACAGGACTGGATTTGAGCAAACATTAGCCAATAGCTGGAAACAACCTCCTGAAAGTGGTCACTTAAAGGGAAACACACACCAGTCACATATCTGTCCAGGGTCCAATATAGGCAAGGGCGCCATCAGACACCTATTGCATTACACCCCTGCGTTAAGGTAGCATCTCTCTCAATGGCTCAGGATGTGTTTATGTCATATTGTAAGGTGTCACACCCTGTCATACAACCGATAAGCTTTAAGTTTCAACCAGGGGTGACAGAACTTGCTGAAAACTTTTTGTACTTAGAAAAAAGGCCTTTTATTGCTCCACCCATCCATCCATCCATTATCTGCCTCTTATCTGGGGTCGGGTCATGGGGGCAGGAGTCTAAGGAGGGATGCCCAGACCTCCCTCTCACCAGCTAACTTCCTCTAGACCCTCAAGCCGAGATATATAATCTCTCTATTGTGTCCTGGGTCTGCCCAGGGTCTCCTCCCTGTTGAGCATGTCCAAAACACCTCCCCAGGGAGGAATCCAGGAGCCATGCTAGGTAGATGCCTAATTCACCTCAGCTGGTTCCTTTCGATGTAGAGGAGCAGCAGCTCTACTTTGAGTTCCTCCCGAGTGTCTGGGCTCCTCATCTCATCTCTATGGCTGAGCCCAGACACGCTGTGAAGGAAATTCATTTCTGCTGCATGTATCTGACATCTCATCCTTTAGGCCACAATCCAAAGCTCATGACCATAGGTGAGGGCATGAATGTAGATCAACTGGTAAATCATTAACTTTGCCTTCTGGCTCAGCTCTCTCTTTACCACAACAGAATGGCACAGGGTCTGCTCCTCTGCCGACGCTGCACCAATCCACCTGTCGATCTCTTGCTACCTTCTTCCCTCAGTCATAAATAAGACCCCAAGATATATAAACTCTTCCACTTGAGACAGTACCATGAGAGGGCAATCCACATTTTTTCAGTCAAGAATCATGGCCTCAAACTTGGAGGTGTTGATTCTCATCCCGGCCACTTCACACTCAGCCACAGAGATCCCCAGTGCACACTGCAGCTGCAAAAAGCAAACACGTGATCCTGACACCCTGAACTAGACCTCCTCTGCTTCCTGGCTATGTTTAGAAATTCTGTCCCTAAAAGTTATGAACAAAATCACTGACAACGGGTAGTTCAGGAAGAGTACAAAACCCACCATGAATGAGTCTGACTTACTGCTAGCAATGCAAATCAAGGTTTTCTCTGTTTATGCAGGAGCATGATGGCTTGCAACAACAGACCCTATACCCAAAACCCCTGAAGTAACCCCCACAGGATCCCCTGAGGGATGCAACTGTATGACGTCCAAAAAATGCATGTAGACTGGTTGGCAAACTTCCATGAACCCTCTAGTATCCTTGTGAGGGTGAGTCCAGTGTTCCCCGACCAATACACAATCCACATTCTCCCTCTTTTATCTGATGTTCAACCAACAGACAGACTTTCTTCTTCAATACCTCAGCATATACCTCCCCAGGGAGGCTGAGGAGTGTGATACCTCTGAATTTCGAATACATCCTCCAGTACCCTTTCTTAAAGATTGGGACCACTACCCCAGCCTGCCAATCTGCAAGAGGGGCTGTGGGAGTCGGGTGCAGTGTAGGTCAAGGGCAGGGACCTCGGCAGACTACTTGTTGGCTGCCAAATCTGGCTTTAGGTACATGGAAAGTAACCTGTCTAGTGGAAAAGGAGTCTACGTTGGTGCAGGAGGAGGAGAGATACAGATTAGTTATAATTGGGCTCACCTCAATGCGTAGCTTGGAATACAGTACCAAACTCTGGGAGGGGGGCTGGAGTTACCCTTAGTGAGAGGCACCTGGGAAGGTGTGGGTCTATTTATAGCCCCCTGGTTTGGTGCCAGTATGTTGGAGTTTACCCCAATGAACAAGAGGGTCACCTCCCTTTGACTTTGAGTCAGGGGACAGGCTCTGACTGTTGTCTGTGCGTATGCACCAAACACCAGTTTGGAGTATCCAGCTTTCCTGGAGAACTTGGAGGGGGTACAGGATGGTGCCCCCTCTGTGGACTCCATTGTTGTGCTGGGGGGCTTTAACCCTAACATTGGTAATGACAGTGAAAACTGGTGTGATTGGGAGAAAGTGTGTGATGGGGAACTGTTATTGGTTGTAATACGTTGCAATCATAGCTTCCGATTTGCGTCCACATGTTTTGGACACTTAAGTGAAGAGAGAAGCTGAGCTTTCAACTGATTATCAACTGGTGGTGAGTTGGATCCAATGGAGGTGGAAGATGCCACAAAGACCTGGTAGACCCAAATGTATAGTGAGATTATGTTAGAAGTATCTGGTGGAGGCCTTTGTCTGGGAGATTGTCAGCTCGCACCTCAGGCTGAACTTCTCTTGCAACCCAAGGTAGTCAGGGGACACTGAGCCTTAATGGCCAATGTTCTGGAAGTCCATACCAAGGCGGTTTGATGCCTATCACTGTTGCAAACCCCGAACCCGTAATGGGAGCTGTCAGGTTGAAGAAGGAGGCATTCGGAGCTTGGGTAGCTTGTGGGACTCCTGAGACAGCTGACAGGTGTCAGAAGGCAGTTGCTGAAGCAAAAACTCGGGTGTAGGAGTTTGGTGAAGCCATGGAAAATGACTTTCAGTCGGCCTCTGAAAGATTCTGGCAAACTGTCAGACAACTCAGGAGGGGAAGCAGGGCCTCAACCATGCTGTTTACAGCAGGGAGGGAGAACTGTTGACCTCAAATGGGGATATAGTCAGGCAGTGGAAAGAGTATATTGAGGACCTCTTAAATCCCACTGATATGCTTTCTTTGGAGGAAGTAGAGCTGGAAGACCCATCACTAGGATCTTTCGATGTATGTTTTTAATTCATTAGTGCAAAGCACTTTGTGACATCTGTTCTTAAAAAGTGCTATATACAGTTCCCTCCACAATTATGTAAAGATTTGTAAAAAGGGTTAGAAAAAAATCAACCGTTTGGTGAAATAGCTTCATCTCACACTGGAAATTTTTTTTAATTCAACCTTTCATTGAAAAACATCTAATCAAAGGAAAGGAAATCCGTCATCAAGAAATAATTATTTTTAACAAAAACACATGTGCCACAATTATTGGTACCCCTGGAAATTATAGTGAACGCAATGTAACTGAAGTATGTTTTCCATGTAAGTTGTACATTTTTGAGTTGATTGGCATGTGTAGGAACATTAAAGCTGTAAGCCATGACTTCCTGATGAACTGGGGTACAAACATGAGGTGACAGGAGCCAAATTCCCTTAGTCATCCATCAACATGGGAAAGATAAGAGAACACAGACCAAAAGAGGGAGGGAATGGGTATTAGAAAATAACTATTTAACTGAAAGTGCCCATTTTTTCTGATTGGGCAATAATAAAAAGAGTGGACAACAACTGGAACCAAGTTTATTTTGCCCCCACGTACAGTGAGGAGGATCGTTGGTGAGTTACAAGTCAAATTTTGAGGTTACCACATCTCCAAAACCACCATTTGATGCTATCTTCATATTATTATTTCGAAGGTGTGCCAGAAAGAAGCCTTGTCTGTCAGTTAACCACAAACGCAAGCATCTGCAGTTTGTGAAATGCTACTATAACTTTGACTGGAACCATGTTCTATGATCTGATGAAACAAAGATGGAGCTTTTTGGCAATAAATATCCAAGATGGGTTTGGTGTAAACAGAATGAAAATGATGTAATGAAAAGAACCTTTTCCCAAATGTAAAATATCCTCCTGAGACCCCACCCATTCATTTATGTCCATTGTAGTAGAGATTTTGTTTTTGCATCTATCTTTTCACTGATGTTAGGAAACATATTTATTCCTGTTCCACACTAATGCTATGAAATTAGAAATAAAAATAAATTTGAAAAAATCTAAATTGTAAGATGTCTTATTTCCTCCAACGACAAATAACCTATAATTAAAAGATACTTTTTTCCTTGGGTCTCAGGAGGAGATGGCAGAGGCTCTGTGATGTCGTGGGTCTGACTTTTCAAAGGCCTTGGAAACCTCGTTAGGGAATATGGCATTATGGACTCCATGAAATACCAGGACATTTTAAATGAAATTTGCTTGCCTCTGCCAGGAAACTAAAACTGAGTTGTCATTGGATCTTCCAGCAGGACAGTGATCCTAAGCACATGTCCAAATCAACACAAAAATGGTTAGCTGACCACAGAATCAAGCTTCTGCCATGGCCAAATTTCAAGGGGTGCCAATAATTGTGGACGGCCTTGTAAATAAACTACTACTACTTAATTATTTTAAAGATACACACCACCCCCAACAAAAAAGCACCATTTGGCACTAACTGTCTTTTTTATTAAGAAATTTGGAACAATACACGTAAATAATGATAGAATTTATAACTACACTACCAGTTTTTACACATACTGAGATTTTTTACATTCGTCACTTAATATTTAATAAAAATACATGCAATATTCTACACTAACAAATAAATGTATAGTATGTTCACCATTTGAGTACCTTAATTAGCAAGAAAATTAGCAAGGAACCCTCCTCTAGCAGTTACAACAACATGCATAGTATTATACTCATAATAATTTTGCAGGTTCCTCCTCTTCTTCTTTCCCCTTCTTTCTAAACTGGGCACCTAATGGCTCAGACCTTTTCTGGTCCATTTGTGTTAATTTTCCACTTGAGCTTCAGTACGTCACGCATCCTGCAACACTGTCAGCCAAGAGTCAAACGTGAACAAATTCACCTTGGGGGTGTGTAGACTGGCTTTATATTATTCAGGAGGATTTCACATAAACCAGAAAAATATGTCTGCATCAATATGTCTGTAAAACTGTATATTCACAGCATCATGAATGCATTTAGGAACATATTTAGTACTTAGTAGCATTTCATAATGTGACTGATTTTGTTAATTGCATTAGTACTGTACAAAGTCAGCGGTGCACTATTCAGTGGATTCCCCTGCTCCCCCCACCTCGGGCTTCCAGTGGGGCGACCTGAGCTCAGCCCAGCGCCGCCCCCCTCCCCATCTCGTACTTTTGAGTGGTAGCTTTAGCTCTGAAATTAGAATCACGGCGCCCACTCCAACAAGGTTAAACGCCGCATACAGTGACATGATATCACTGACGTGACGCGCAAATGAGCAGTAGAAAACCATTCCCATTTTTTTTTTCTTTTTTTTTGTGTGGGTTCCCCGTACCGCAGCCCCCCCGGGAAGATGCTGCCCATGTCGTCCAAACCTACCGTGGCAGAACCTCTAGGATGCGTGGAGAAGAGCAGAGCAGCACCACCCCAATGCTCATAATGGTGACACACACACTGTTCCACTAAACCCGAGGCCAGGGACTAGCCTTAGGTTCAGCAGTATATAATCCAAACCCTAACCCACCCTTATTGACACTCAGGAGGCCTGGGGCCTTTAAGCAAGTAAACAAGAGCATTCTGCTCACCAAGCTGTGGGGTTTCTTCTGTCTGCCAGGGAGGGCAAAGGGCTGAGCACCTGAAATGGCATCATTCTGACCTTTTGGAGGAACCTCGACGTTCTCCTTGCTTTTCTTTGATTTGGCTGGTGGGTTATGATCGTTTGACAAAAGACAGAAATCACCGCGCTTGAAATGGAAGCGGGCCGCAGTATGAGGGCGCACTGCGATCCGAGAGGCTTCAAGCCGTGGCGAACATTCAGCTCTCACATTCCTGCAGGCCTGCATTCCTCTCATCACAGGAAGGAGCTCCAATTGCCAGAAGGCCCAGATATTTTTTCAATGGAAGAAACCTTTGGTTGTACTGGAAAGGTTGCTGCATTTTTCATCTCCTGCAAAACATGTAAAAAGATAAAAAGGACAGGACTTTTCAGACTGTGCTCTTTAAATGCAGACTGTGTGCCAGCAAGAGAAATGTCTCTCTGGATCTCGACTTTGATGTACATTTTACGTCTGACTGGTAAGAATGAAATAAGAAAAGTTTTTGTTCTTGGAAGTGGTGGGGAAAAGGAGCAGAAATAATGTTCCCCAAATCTCTTCCCAGAAAGCAGCAATCATAACCATCTGGGCGCTGTTTATGATGAAATCTGCAATGCAGTGAGAAGAGGTTTGGTTCTGTTAGCGCTCATTGCTGCCTCTCGTTTAAATAAACCAAGCAGCTTCCAGCATTTCAACACAATGGGCAGAACGACCGCAAGTAACCCCACAAACTCCCATTTGCCACTGCATGACCTTGATGCTGTTTTCAGTACATTTACACTTCCTTTTTAATCATTTTAACATATTTATACTTGCAGAAGTGCTTTTGAAATACCCAGTCCAAAGCATAACTCACCGCCCGCCCCCCGGCAGCTAGATTGCATTAATGATCCCCCCAGGAATCTGGTGGATTTAGGCCGGGTCAATTTCATGATGCCATTGAAATGTTTAGGGCCCACTGTACCAGAGCCAGCTACACAGTACCCTCAGCATTGCTGGACCCCCACTATGCTGGATCGTATGGGGGGAGTGCCTTATTTTCTTTTTGCTATCTGTGCACAAAGAACTGATCTGCATTCCCTGTTTTCCCAGAAAAAGCCCTGTTTTTCATTTAAAGTCGCTGTGAGGTTCAGCCTGTTCCGTTTCTTGATCTTCTACTGCTGTGTGGTCCTGTTTAACTCCAATATAACCCTTTCTGGTTTGGTGGTCCATAGACAGTGCAGAAGAAGGTTGCTTTTTAACATCTCTGCAGGCCAACCTCTACGTCTTTATTAGTCACGTGTGTTTCTTTTGTTCAATGATCCGCACAAGCAGCTTACATGACCTGGGCTCCACTGTCCAGCTACACCTTACATCCTGAGAGGTCCACAGCAGTTCGGCGGACGGCGGCTTTCTGCACAGCACTACAAGCAGAACGCCGGCTCTTTGGAGATGGGTGCGCAGCCTTGAAGCCTCTCACGCCTGCTGGCGATTTGATCTCCAGCGTCCACAGAGACCTCCACTGTCTCTAGCCATCTTCACAGCAGAAAGTTGGGTGGAATAATCCGTACCACTTCAGAACCTCACACTGAGCTTTATCCTTTTTTTTTTGTTTCACTCAGTTTCTTGTAAGTGTAATAAAAGTGAGGTGGCCACCCGTTTTTCTGTTTCTGATTAATTTTACTCGCCTGCGCTTCACCTTTTCTCATCTCTCCAATCATCAACAATCTTCCTCAAAGTTCCTTAAGGCTAAGATAGCTGATAGGTGCACAAGCACACATAATCCCCATTCCATGTGATCTTGTTTTATTAGGATTTTTAAGTTCCTTGGAAGGTTGGTCAGAGTGGTGGGTTTGTGGCTGATGTTTCAGAGAGAGGCAGTTTATATGCAGGCTCAGTATTGCAAAAGGCCAATCATAGATGCCAGCTCTGACTGGCTTTTTCTTACACATTCTGTTGGTGTAAAGGTGACATGGTTGATGCAAAGCAAAATTGGTGCATCAAATGAAAACCCTCATTCAGCTGGGTTATGGTCTGCAGGTTATGCTCATTTTTTTTTTTAATGGCGATCAGGGAGCAGTGCTTGGGAAGACGTTAAGTGATCTTCATAGAAGGATTTCAGTTAACAGTTACCAGCAGGGCACTCATCAGTCACTTCATAACCAAATATTGATGTACGGCCACTGACAAGAGCATCCCAGCTACTTATCTCAACACCAAAGGATTTTCTCTCATCACAGGATCTCCACACCAGATTTAAAATTTGTATTAATTTATAGCAAGGAAGGAACTTGCTGAGCCCAGGAAGAACTTCCTTCCTCTAGGAAATGACCTCTCTCCTCGAGGCCTACGCTACAGGAACAGGATGTGACATCAGCAGGAAGGGACCATCCGTGTGACATGACAACTCGAGTTAAGGGACATACAGCACTCCCATTGTCTCGCACATGTTCCACCCCCCTCAAGTCTGGCTTTCTCATCATATGACCATCGTCTTCCACTAACGTCAAGCTGTTAAGGAATCCCTCTGCATCATCAACCAAAACCTAATTAGCGGAAAGGAAGGTGTCGATAAGGAGGAGCACGGTTGTTGGGCGCTGAGGTCATCGTGAGCTGTGGGCAGGACCCCACAAAACCCACCAGTCTATCACAAATCCCATCGAAAGCCTTATTTGTGAAAATGAAAACAAAATGGGTTTTCAAAAGCAACTACTTTATCTTAACTGCGACAGAAATCCGAAATCCGAGTTTATGATAAGATAGAAAGAGGGTTAGGCATGCAAGGTCACCTTGAGGGCAGCTTTCCCCAGACACCATCCACTGGAACACAGCGCAGGCATCCGATTTCGGCACGTTGTGTAAACAAAGGGGATCTTAGGAGAAAACACCACCCTGATAGCCACGGCAACAGCCAGGATCCAGCACCAGATCATTCTGGGTCAGGCAGTCCAGGAACAACATGGGGCTCAGATACAATCAGACACCCCAAACGCGACGGGCAAAACACACGAAGCTTCTCAGGATGGGTTTAAAGGCCGGGTCTAGGCAGCATCCATCGGGCGGAATATAAACCCGAGGTTCCAGAAGATTGTTTGTCCTGCGAACAGCAAAACCGGAAAATGTTCACAGCTCAGCAAATGGACTCCAGGCTAAAGGCCCTCGACCAATAAGCACGCGGAATGAGAGCAGGGGGCATTAGCGCCGCGCGCTTCTGCGGCGCCTGACGCGGCCAAGAGCCGCACGCAGCCAAACAGGTTAAACTGTCCTCTGACCATGACAGCAGGCAGCACAGGATGAGGCTGGGAGAGCGCCCCCCAGTGCCACATGAAGGTAGGGGATACATGCAGACACCGCTATAATGAGCAATCAC
>JAODUD010000098.1:723805-742628 GCA_026784285.1 Stomatorhinus walkeri
TCCCTATAGAAATGAATGAGCGGTCCCCATAAGGATATGTTTACCCTACATGTGTGTGCGTGTGTGTGTGTGTGTGTGTGCGTGTGTGTGTGTGTGTGCCATTGACCCTTCGAGCGGAGGCAGGTGATGAGTCTTAACCAGGTTTGGGTTTCTCAGCTGCTCAGTTAATATGTTAATCGCTTAATCATTTTATTTTCTGTTTCATTTATATGAATAAAAAGTGTGTAATGCTAGTCCAGCCCCCACCCTGCTCAGTCTGTGACCCTGGCATGGAGCCTGGGTGTCCTGACACCGGAGAGGACCGATGAGGTGTGGCAAAGTGACATATTCTACTGGCGCACACACAGACGCTGGTTTTTTGTAACATTAATTTCCATGGTTGAAAAACCTTCATTAAGCTCTCTGTAGCCAGGACATAAGGGCACTAAATAAAAACACACTGAAATGGACTGAATATTAATGGATTCCCAGCAGCCCCCTCCCCTAAACCCATATGCTCACTCCAATTTTCCTGGGGAATCTGTCAGACTGAATCCGCAAAAATGTAAATGATTCTGTGGTCTAGGGTCCAGTTACAAAGGAATTCAGACTGATTTTTTTAGAGGGGAAATGCTACTCTGTCTGGTAAAAGTGCAGTTTTCCCAGTGCCAAAGCTGAATGCTGTAAAAGACCTAATAATACAGATTAGCTTCAAAAATCAAAGGTAACAAAGACCTTTAGCTCCATGGCTGGTTATTTTCACACCCTGCAATAAAATCACAGAGTGCAAGTTATGAGGCTCCGGAAACCTGAAGGCTGCGGTTTTGGAGGTGGGTGGGAATGGGTGCAGTTTAGTGCCTGGGCGGGCCTTGGCTGTGGGCGGGGTCCAGACTGGGTTTGTTATAGCGATTCTCTGTGTAATAGGTGAATCCATAAGTCAGGTGTCTCGAATATGAGGAAGATAAGAAGTAGGGGGTGGGGGAGGCATTGGTGTACGGGCGTGGCACCCCCTCCCCTAGCCTCCGGCATGCGGCGGCCTGACAGGTGTGTCAGCAGCTTCTGGCAGTACTGAGTGGATGGTTTTTCACAATAGTTCCAATAGAAAATTGATGTGTAGCGTATTCATTGTCCTTATTTGGGTGAGATGTGAGCCAATGGTCTGGAGCTATATGTTTATGAGGTGACCCTCATGAATAATTTTGGTGAAAGCATCAGAAAAGTCACCTCACATTGTATTTCCCAGAGACACCTGCCCCCATGTGGAACACATCTTCCAAAATCCCTACCCTGTTTTTCATCATTTTAATGCCTTACATCCAGGGCCCATACAGGTCTTGCAGTTTCATAATTGTATCTGTTTCCTCAGCTGGCTGTTCAGCCAGAGAGATTGCAAGTTAAAGCCAGCAGGAGACGTTTGAGTGTGAAACCTTCTGGCCACCTCACCTCCGCCCCCCCGCCCTGCATGACAGGGGTTCACTAAATACACCCACACCTTCTGCTCACTCCGCCCACTATCTGGGCTTCACCTGGTCACCATGCTTGTTACGTCATATTTTGCTCCCCCAGGTGACCTGGAGAGGCATGACCTCACAGTTCCTCCTCTAGGTGCATCACTCTGCAAATGCAGAGCTCAGGCTGCATTATTTGGCTTCAAATAAATTGAATCAAACTGACTTTTCCAAGTAAACAGTAAACACCTGAATATATACCTGTCTATGGAAAATGCATTATATCATAAAAAATTTCAGAGGATTTCTGATGCACCTTTAAACACCACTTTGCCGAATGTTAGCAGTTTTATCTCTACTACAATTTTTGACTGCCCACAAGCTGTTCCAGGAAACTAGAGACCTTTGTTTAATGACGCTAATGAATCAGGACCTTCAGATTAACAAAGACCAGCCCTAAACATCGACAGAAAAGGCAAGATGTTTCAATGATGGTCATCCTGAGTGACAACACAAAACGTAGTGGGCGGAACAACTCCATGCCGTCCACACTTTGATTAAAAAACAAAATCCACCTAGTAAACGCAGGTCATAAAAACCGGAGTATAAATCAGCTCAGCACGTGAACCTGGGCATGTCTGGCCATATGGTTCAGCACTGTGCTCCGCAAAATATTAAAGTGCCGCATTGTTTAATTAGCAGTTAACGCTGTGCACACCAGAGCCCCATTGTGATGTATTATGCATGCTTAATCTGTGTGCCGTGATCCTCGTGAGACTTTAATGAGTAAATCAAAAAGTGGCCTGTCTGACGGTGGGGATCTTACCCGTGTGAAACGGTTCTTCTCAGTGTTGTCTCGATATAGTAGGGACCGCTTAAAGCCCAAGATGTAGATACGTTGGGTGACTGGTTATTATTCAGGATCTCCATATCAAGACCAGTTGGACCTGCTGTTCATTGTAGTTCACCCAACATGGCAGCAAATGTGTACTATGGACCCGCAGTGGGGGTTGAATGTAATGCTTCCTCACCTCCTGTGCAGGCAAATCAGAGAACAGGCGTTTGCCTGAAGGTGATGCCAATTCCCAATTCTCTTTGTTGCTTCACAGTCAGCTAGGTAGTTAAATAGACGCTACTATCTTCATATTAAAGTCAGAGGCCTTATCGGTGCTGGCCGTGGGAGCCATTTTGAATGAATTATGTCATTGGCTTCCTTAAGCTCTTTTTAGGACAGAATTCAACATGGGCGCCATCTTCACGTTCATTGGATAATCTGTTGTAAAGCAGCAGTTTCTGGTGGTTCCCGACGTTTCATGTGTCTCTGCTAGAGAAGCACTTGAACTGCAGCAAACTCCAGAACCGCATTTCACCAACAAAGACTTCCTGGTGCCGTATATGAGCTTCGACTCGCTTCCAGGCCCTGGCAGACTGTCGCGCCTCGGGCTCTTTGGCAGCGCGTCCGGCGAGAAGGACGCCCAGCTGGGGACAGGTTCTGGAATGGCCGTCTGGCCTGGAGTAGATCCGCGACGTGTGATTCACTGGCACAGTCCCAGAACCGTCTGAGATCAAGCCCTGACCCACAAGTGAAGACTGCCAATCTTTAAAGGCCTCAGTTAAGCTGTTAAATCAGTTCCAGTTCTGAACGAGTAACCTGGGAAGAAATGTTCTTATTTCCTGTATGCCTCACGATGCGAAATGTCAGCCCGGTCGTATGGGAAGCTGCTCTGTGGTTCCTAAGACGCCGTTCCTGTGAGAGTCGTTCCAACTCAGGCTTTCGGGGAAGAATTGTTGTGGTCTGGGGGGAATTCAGATAGAAGCACAGCAGAGGATTGAGACAAAAAACTGCCACCTAAAGTTGACGTGACAGACCGTCAAGGGCCTGCTAGGAAGGGGGCACAAAACTGAACAACCAACTGCGGGAGAAACCCTAAAAATACTGATACCACTGAGCCGTGGACCTACTCAAACCCGAACTGTCACCTCGGCAACGAACCATGCAGGCCACCCACAGCTGGCTTCCTTTAACCCGAATCCGGCCGGCTGGATCTCATTAGCTGTGGTATTTGTCAGCACGTGGCCTGGTGATCAGTCTGCCACGGGACTGCAGAAGCGAAGATCACTAGCGCCCAGCCGCTGCTGTTGTCATCACACTTGCCACAGGCGTAACTTCTGTTGACCAGGGATGAAACCCACATGGAATAGGTTAAGGTCTGATAAACTCTCAGTAAGCAAACGCATAAATCATTTTTTTTTGCTGGAAAAAAACTTAAAAATTATTATAATTTTGACATCTTTAATTAAAAGTGCACTCATTTTAATGGGAAACTGTTATCAAAAATGGAATATGACTCATACATTGTTTATGCCGGACGGTGTGAGAATAGGTTCAGTTTGCTCCACATGCGGCAGAGCTGATTTCGGGGCGTGAGTATCATTGGTTAGATCTGCGGACCTTGCCTGTCTGGTTGGAGTTGGTTTCCGCTTGGGTTTCAGGGACACAGGGAAATCGTGGACCAAACCAAGAGACTAACACAAGCCCCACAGTAAATTAAACACACACATATGTATAGAAGTGTCATTGTTATGGTCTTCAGCAAGAACCACGACATAAAACCACAAACACTGTCGTTTCTGCTTTAGGCACCAAACGGGCACCATCTTGGAAGACGTGTCTGTCGAAAATGGTAACAGCAGAGGGCTGGTTCAGTTGCACACAGTCAGCTCATCACTCGTGGTTCCAGCGGGTCCGAGTCCAGCCGGAGTCACAGAGCCGATAATGAGGAGCAGGCTGTGCCCGGCTGGAGGGTGCGGAGCAGCGCCAGGGGCTCAGTCAGGCGTGGGCACCAGGCTCACCAGCCTCGGGTTTTAATTTAAACTCAGAGAACGGCCGCTGCTTGATAATCATGGTAAGAGGACTTTAGGATGCATGAATGCAGTTATAGACAAGGTTTATATTCCTAGTCTTTGGGCTGTATGCCTTGTACTCAGTGTATGATGCACAGGGAGCATGGGCTCCTTCTACCTCAGGTGCATCATCCATCCATCCATCTTTTTCCATCACGCTCATATGGTGCATGGTCAAGGCCATCCCTAAACTACCTCTCTTCACTTAAGTGCGATGCAGGATCTCAGGAAGGATCAGGATTACTGGAAAGCTGCCTCTGTAATCTTCACTGGTGTCTAACGATGGTCTGCTTATAGCTGGCTGGTAGCAAGGCATGGACCTTCACTGCCTCTTGGCTGGTGCTGTTTACAGGCTACTCAGTTTGGTATCTTTCTTTCTGGCACCGCTGCTGGAGGGTGGGATGCTGTCGTGATGAGGACTCGCACCTGAGACGTTTTTATCTAGAACAGGGGAACGGTCACAACATACATCTCTAGATGGGGTCAAACTGAAGCTGCTGAGAGCAGGTGCTGCTGAAGTATGGCAGCACATTAATGCCCATCTTCATCGGTCGATGGAGTATCCTCTCCCCGAGGGGGGGGGGGGGAACCTGAGCCAATGACACAACATTAAGCAGCTGGGCAGAACCCCCTGATTGGCTATTAAATCAGCACAGCTGTTCAACCAATCTAATGTATTATACAGTAGAGGCTGTGTCGCATTTCATCGAGAGATTATGAATCGAGACATGCTGACCTCAGAGACATCATCTGTCTGCTAGCAGTGTACAGTAGCTCTTATGGATGGGTCCCTCAGAGATGGAGATATCTCTCATGCAGAGGGTCCAATGTATGACGCAATAAGCCTGAAGCTTTCAGACACGCGTGACTATGCAGGCGTTTTTCGATCCGTGCCTGTGCGTCCCGAAACAGAGACATGGATCAAGCTGAGCTTCTTATTGATCAAAAAGTAGGACGTGTGCGATGTTCTTCTTAAATATCACGAGCAGCTTCAGAGAGAGGAGGCGTGTCTGGGTGTGACGTTTAGGAAGGTTGTGCTGAACACGGCCCGCGAGCAATGGGCATATTGCCCATATCACACAAAGAATCCATGAATTCAATTATCGCGTACTAAAAACAGTGCCAGTCTTTTTGTGAACGACATACAATATGTTCTAAAAGTGGCAGATATATCTTTTCTCTGTGTCATACAGTTCATAGATATATTAGTTTGTGGATATACTGTATGTCAGAGACATGCAATCATTATGCATGTGGCTGCAATCATTAATGAGGCCTTTTTGTTTTAATCTGTTACAGTACATATATATTAATTTTAAGGTAAATAAGTTATAAGGCATATAATACATGTTATTTTTTTAAGTGAAATGAAGTAAAGTGACGTGAAAGTGATAAATTGTCATTGTTGACACATCACAGCACGGTGCCAAACAATGAAATGTGTTCTCTGTATTTAACCCATATGTGACATTGTGACATAGTCGGGGGCAGCTAATTCGGCATCCAGGGGCCCAGGTCCGTTTTGTGTTGTAGATTGAACACCAGTATATATTCTCGGTAATGCTTTACATTAACTACAGCTTATAATGCCTTATAACGCCTTATAATGAATTCATAATACATTCAAAAGTATGTACATATATCTTAACATCCTAACATACCTTAACAGCTTAAATATACACTAATAACACACTTCATATGATTATACAATTATAATGTTTTTATACTCATATAATGTTTGTTATTAATGTATATTAAAGTTGTTACGGTATGTTAGGATGCTAAGGTATTCTTCCATACTGCTTATGAATGTTCTATGTATCATTATGTAGGTGCACCAAATGTTCTATGAATGTGTTATAAATGCATTATGAAGGTGCAGTTGATGTAAATCATAACCATATTTTGTATTTCATATTTGCATAAAAATAAAAATGCTTACTATTTAAGACTTAAGCACTGCCTAAAGGTACAAAAAACCCCAAAGTATGAAAAAGATAAAGATCACATTTTCATAAGGAATCAATATACATCATTTTGTATTTCAAACATAGGAAGGAAACATAATTTGAAAGGACACAGGAAAACAAGAGTAGCGTTTTTAATAAATACGTACCCTTCTTAACAAATATACACCAATGAGCCAAATCATTATGACCACCTCCACATGAAGCGAATAATGTTGACTCTCTAGTAAAAACAGTGCGTGTCAAAGTCTGGGATATATAAGATGGTAAACTAACCTTGTGACTTTCACAAGGACCAAATGATTATGGTCAGAGCACTAAGTCAGAGCATATCCTAAACAACAAGGCTTGTGTGGCACTCACTGTCAACAGAGGTGAGTATCTACCGAGAGCCGCCTGAGGAGGGAATGATTTGGCCCGTCTGAAAGTCACCCAGATCTTTCTGCCTGCCCATTAGTTATACATTCAATATGCTGACTACAAATACTGAATGCTAGCTTACTGTTTAATGTCTCCCAGACTTTGACATGCACCATTTTTACAAGACAGTTAAGATTGTTCACTTCAAGTGGGCGTGATCATAATGTTTTTCGTTCATCGTTGCATATAAATAAATTCCAATTAAAATGCTTCCAAATTTAAGAACAGGTGAATAAAACCTACAATAGTACAATTGCCCACCATCTGCTGGCTCAGAACGTGGTGTTTCAGTAGTTCATTTTATATGTGGCCGGTAGAAAACACTGGAGGTCAACCTGTACTGTTTCAGACCAGCCTTTTGCAAGCGCAAATCCCCTGGACATGCACACACACCACATTACAGTGTGTGTGTTTGGGTGCGTGCATATGTATGTGTGCACCATGCGATCCCAGTTCCCATGACCTCCAGAGACACACCCCAGTACCCTCACAGCCTCCAGATTAAAGGGCCGCCTGTCAGACTCCTGTTGGGAGGCATCGGGTTGCTGATGAGACGAAGATGTCATTTCACGCCCGCCGGGACTCTCGGCCTTTCATCATGGGGGAAGGGGGGGGCTTAGTGGGCGATCGGGGGGATCAGCCCAGGATGTGACGCTTCCTCACACAGTGCTGGAGCTTGATCCTCTAATTGGTTAAACCCTGAAGGATAAAAAGACCAGATTGATTAGGTCCCTGTTGTCAAAAATGGCTGAGAGGGACAGATATGTAATCTAAGCCCAAGAAACTTGGTCTCCCAGTTCATTGTCTGTCGCTACACTTAGCAGAGCTCCATCATGTCAGGTTTTTGTAGATGCTGGTATCACAGGCCCAGGAGAGTCTTCCAGGGCTTTAAAGTGAAGAACAGTGGATGAAGATGCTGCTGTTCAACCTAACACTCATCAGGAAGTTCTGAGCAGCAAGCTTTAGCAATGATCCTGTGTTAAAAACAGAGCAGCAAGACACGAAACCCATGGAATCTCACCAGTGTTTTAAAAAGAGAGAAATCTATGATGTGTTTTTGTAGAAGAAGTGAGGGCTGCGAACAGCTCTGGCAGCAGCACACTGAGAGTCAGCTCTGCTCCTCCTCGCGTCCGTCAGAACACTAAAGGATTAAGGTGAGACGTCCTCAGCATGTGAAATAATCCCTCCACACGGCTGAACCCCCCCCCCCCCCCCAACCGCCTCAGTTTCTCCTGCAAACAGCTTTGGTTCTTCTGCAGGACTAAAAGCTAGATGCCTTCCTTAGCATTTTCTGGAAATGTAAATGGGTGCCAGGCCACTTTCATCTCCTCAAGCAGCAGCTTTTACTGCGTGCCTGTGGGATCTCAGCGTATCTTAGAGGACCCACCGCAGGCTGAGGCCGGCTGATAGGTGCGGGTCCTTTCGCAGCGGCCGCCTGTGAATGATTTGCAGGGTGGGAGTGGAACCGGGAGGCGTCAGTGGGCCCCGAGTGGCATCACGCGTGATGGCTTTCCACCCACGAGCACCATGATATCAGCTTCCGAAATGTCAGGGTAGGTAGCACAGATGTTGCTGTGCTACATGCATGCTGTGTATGTCAAGGAGTGAATAATGTGACATTAAAAACAGAGCGAAAAATCCAAGCCTAACACATTCCAAGAGCGTTTAAACTGCTGTAAGGGGTAAGCGTCTTTGCTGTCTGTGACACTGGACCATAAATTATGTTGTGCCTCAGGGCTGAACTGAGACATTTCCAAGGTAGATCTTGATTTGGACAGAAAAAGTGATTATCTCTCTGTTATGAAGCTCGGATCTCTTCATCTGCAGAATAAGGGGCACTGTCACAGCTGGGCGACGGCTGGCACACGCCGTACAAATGTCATCTGCGGCGCGAGAGACCTGGACACCTCATATGGCATTTCTTAATGAAGGACACGTCCTTAATGAATGCGGCATAAACTTGAACATTAATGCATGACCGCGCCTGCTGACCTCATTCGACTTCATCCAGGCTCAGCAGATATTGCCCCCATCAGTGATTTACGAGGGCGGGGCAGTGTGCTCTATCTCCAGGAACCAACCCGGCCCAGTTTACTAGGACTTCCTCTATGACCAGAAGTGCATTAATGAAGATGGAAAACACAGCTGTTTATTCATCAGAATGCTTTGCGGGTAAAGCTATCAGACTGATTCCGTTTCCATTTCGATTCTTTTTATAAATTCTGCAGTTGAATGATTTTCTATTTTAATCCCCCTATAATACATAACTGAGTAAAAATGTCAGGAGGTAATGTGAAGTTCATCTCTGAGGGAGGCTGTGAGCAGAGATGGGGGTTACAGAAGGGTTGATGTAGCGTCTGTTACCTGGTGACTCTCCGCCAGGAGCCTGAGGCAGCATAGCCAGTCCACAGGGACCAGTGACCCAAAAACATGATTTAGACGAAGGTGCCACTGATTTCTGGTGCCCGCACCCCCGATTCTCACGCCGCTCTATGATCCGTCTGAACAAGTTTGTATCTGCTGCTGTGGGGGGTAGGGACCAAGTTACGGGGGGAGGCATGGCTAGACTGCTGTAGCTGGTGGAGGGTCATGGTGGGGTTTGGCGGGAGGGTCGCTGGGGTCAGGGGCAGTTATGGTGTCGCCGGCAGGACCGTGGGAGAGTTGCATAAAGCCTGGCACCACTGGCGGAAAATAATGCAAGGAGGTGCTTGGGAGCAGGAGGAGCTCAGGGGCAGGAGGAGCTTGGGAGCAGGAGGAGCTCAGGGGCAGGAGGAGCTTGGGAGCAGGAGGAGCTCAGAGGCAGGAGGTGCTCAGGGGCAGGAGGTATTTGGGAGCAAGAGGAGCTAGGGGGCAGGAGGTGCTTGGGAGCAGGAGGAGCTAAGGGGCAGGAGGAGCTCAGGAGCAGGAGGAGCTAAGGGGCAGGAGGAGCTCAGGAGCAGGAGGTACTTGGGAGCAGGAGGAGCTAGGGGGCAGGAGGAGCTCAGGAGCAGGAGGTGTTTAGTAGCAAGTTCTTTTCATGAACAAAGAAGGCTTGTTTGAACAGTTATTCAGGTAACATATAAAGGGACAAACACGTGGTGCAACTTTTCATAGCTACAGACTGATCTGATGTTAGTGCATCATTAATAAATTGTGATGCATCTTTTATCTCAAGCAGTTGCTATACTTGTCACTATATCTGTTAATTTAAAACTACTGAAGGAGCAAGTGATGAATAAGACAAGTGAAATACTGATCTCGTGTTTGATCATTAATGAATGATGACGCATCTTTTATCGCAGGTAGAAAATATATTTGTTCATAATCAGTACTTCAGTAGTTCCCGAGTTATTACCAAGTATTTGTGCTTCCACAAGTAAAGTGTCACAATAACATCTTATACAGTGTTTTGTTTAATCTTGATATTAGTTATGCATCATAGTGAGTAACTGTGTAAAGATCACTCTTGGACAGAAGCATGTCTGTGGACGGTGTCACCAGCTTGGCAGCTGGAAGTGTTGTGCAGGGGTAGAGGATTGTGGGGGGGGGGTGCCACCCCGTACAGCTCCTATAAAATGTGCTCTGCTGGGTTTTTACACTGACGCTGATCCAGTCCATGCTCTATATAATATTAAGAGTATTGCAGGAATGCCTTTGATCCCTGTGCTATTCGGGGTTTGGGGGTCATTAAGGGATTTTCTTGCAATTTCCGGAGGAAACAGAAACAAGCCCAGGCTATAATGTAAACAGTCTGCCCGATGGCTGATAAACACCTTAAGGGTAAATAAAATACTGCCTGATGTGGATAAATAGTGGCTGTTCTGAATTATTCTGAGCCAGCTGAATATGACTGTCAGCTTCATGACATATAAGTCTGAAGCTCCAGCATGCTTGATGGGGTCTATCACAGCATCATTGTTAAAAGGTACAACAATTTCATTACAGCATAGGTGCTGCATATAGATGCTCCACAGCAAAAGGTGCTGATGCCATGGCTTTACACCGAAATACATAACAAAGGTACTACCATAGTTCTACACCTATATACATTACAAAAGTGATACCATAGCTCTACATCTATATACATTATGAAGGTGATACCATAGCTCTACACCTATATACATTATGAAGGTGATACCATAGCTCTACACCTATGTACATTAGAAAGGTGATACCTTAGCCTATGACCTATGTATATTATGAAGGTGATACCATAGCTCTACACCTATGTACATTAGAAAGGTGATACCTTAGCCTATGACCTATGCATATTATGAAGGTGATACCATAGCTCTACAAATACATACATTGCAATGGTGATACCATAGTGTTGGTCTGGCACTGGTGTTGGTTTATGAAGGCCTGGGTTGCAGTCTCCATTCTAGTTCATCCTCAAGGTGTTCAGTGGGGTTGAGGTCAATGCTCTGTGAGGGCCAGTCAGGTTCTTCCACACGAAACCCATCCAACCATGTCTTTATGGATCTTGCTTTCTGCACTGGGACATAGTCATACTGGAACAGAAAAGGGCCTTCCCTAAACTGTCCCCATAAAGTTGGAAGCATAGAATTTTACAAAATGTATGCTTACCTTATGCAAGCCAGACCTTCACGTCCAACATCAGTGTCTGACTTCACTAATGCTTTTCTGGATGGAAGAGGTAAAAATTCCCACAGACACACTCCAAAGTCTTGTGGAGATCCTTCCCAGAAGAGTAGCAGCTGTTATAGCTGCAAAGGAGGGACCAACTCCATAGAGAAGCCTATGGATTTAAAATGGGATATCATAAAAGTTCTTGTATAGGTGTAATGGCCAGGTGTCCCAATACTTTTGTCAATATAGTGTCTATAACAAGGGTGATACTATAGGAATATGCAGCATTACTGCCATTGATGAATTCTACTCAGAGGTCACATATGAAACATGTCTGTAATTCAATGGTGTTCAACTGAGGGACAAGGTGAAACCGGGGCAGGATTAACTTTTTTCAAAATGCGAGAAAATAACTCACTAGTCCATTTCAGTGTCTTCACTAGGTGTGGGGAAGTAATCAGCATGTTCTTATGGGAATAGTGACTTCAGTAATTGCACTGTAATTATTAGGAATCAGACACCTTCGTGACAGGATACAACTAACAATGCACTGCAGTTCTTCCACCAGGCAGGGTGGGACCAACATCCACCTACTGTCCTCTGATCAGTGTCTTTGCAGGTTTTTAGACATGTGTAGGAGGGTCTCATTGTTCTACATAAAGCTCTCCAGCAGGGTCAGCCTGACATGGGAACCAGATGATCCACATGAAATCTAATGCAGAATCACAGTGCCTTTTATCCCTCAAGGATATCAGAGTTTATCGTTTAATATTGTTCCTACAGGCAATCAAAGGCTCGCTTAAGGGATTTCAATCGGCGACCTTTCAGTAGTGGGTTCAGGTTCCTGACCTGCACAGCCACACAATACCCTTCCAGGACAGGCATGCAGTTAGCATGATCCTCCTGCGGACAGACCTAAGGAAGCTTTAGGTGGGGTGGCAGCCAATTGTAGGGCACATACAGGCTTTGTGTCTTCAGTTCAACTCAACCACAGGTCATTAGACTATGTACAGAAATCTGTGACAAAGCGAGAATATGCAAACTCCACACACGCAGAACAAAGGGCAGGAATCAAACCTACAAGGGTTACAGGCAAATTCCTTCTTACGTCTGTGTCCATGAAATGCAGAGCTCATTGAAAATGTCTGCCCAATATCCATTTATCCATTTTATACACTACAGCACCCCCTGGAGCCTATCCCAGGTAGTGCAGGGCATGAAGCTAAAGTACACCCTGGATGGTATGTCAGTCCATTTCAGGGTATCGTTGAAAATATGCAAACATACATTTTTAAGGTACATATTTAGGAAAACAGTCCAACGTTGTATTATTAGTTGGTAACTGCATGGATAGTAACCTAACAGATAAGGAAAATACCCATATATTGCATCATATTCATTTTTAACTGGGATAGCTTTCGACTATTAACGTTTAAAAAATAAGCTACAGTTTTCCTCCTGGGACATTTAAAATACCAGCATATGTAGTCCAAGGTCCCACAAAGGGTCCGTTTTCTTCACAACTCAAACTCATATAACTCAACGGCCATCATTAATCAGGTGGAGATGAATGCTCAGAGGCCTGTCAGAGGTAACTGTTTGCAGGGCGCATGTTTCTCTGAAGGCTTTGACCCACTGTTCTTTGTGTGTTTCCTCAGTACGAGGAGGGCTTGGCTATTGTCACACCAATTAACCTCGGGCAGCAACAATTTCCACAGAGTGTTTATTTTTGTTTAGTTCTTCTTGCTGCTCCAGCACCATCCAGCCACGTGTCAGGGGACTACTTGTGGCGTGAGCGGAGCCAACTCATGGGATTTTTTTTGGCACATGTTTGTAGCACATGTTGACCCGTGACCCATGTAATTCAGGTGAATTAAGAACGTCTCCAGGCAGCCTACATGTAGACCTAGTCACGTCAGCCTGCTCGCAGTTTGCCTGGGAGTATCACAGAAGAAAAACAGCACAGAATGGACAGCCAGCTGCTGAATGATTGAAAAACAAGGTTTAGGGCTTTGATGGTTGGATGGAAAACAGTTCCTGCTTACTAAAATATCTAAGGATACTAAGGAATATTCAAAATTAAATGATTCAGTTTGTTGCTCCCATAATTACATAACTGTCGACTGCATTACTAGAGGAAAAAAGTGTGTCTTCACTATACAGCGATGAGTGCTCATGATTCGATCTTGATTTTGATCTTTTTTCTTCCCCCACAGCATTAAGAGGCACTAGTTATGAGGTTGGTGTTTCCATGGCAACAGGACAATCTCAATCAGATTATCGGGTCAGGTATCTTAACCTCTCCAGTCCACAGTTTGTTGTGAAAGTGCCACCTGGGCACAACAACACGCCAGGAGTCACCGCTGGTAACTCACCCACTGTTTTGCTTTGAGACACAAAGCGTCCATGCACAGTCCCTCTGTTCATGGGCTACAAAACAGTGCAATTTGTTCTGAGGCTGATCTGATGCATGTCATCTGAGAACAGGAGCATGACACAGGATTACACAGTGCTCCAAATCACAGCTCAGAGCCGTCCATCAGTGAGCACAGCCCTACTGCCTAATCCGGCCAATCAGGGAACGCTAACCAAAGTATGAACAGCAGCATAACCAGGCCCACCTTGTAATGAAGTGCAAATGTAGGAATCCCACCTAGTCGTGCCAAAGTCTCCCCAATCCTATCATGTACCTGCGGCAGAAGGTATGTTCGACCCAGCAAATATGACTGGCTTTTATTGTTCTCCCGCGGGATCTATCAGACAGGCCAAAGTGAGTTTGGACTCGAGGAGATGGAGACCAGACTTACAGCGCAGATCATCACTTAAAGATTTGCCGTAGCTCTGTTGCATTCAGTCTTGACGACAGCCCTCATTGTGTTGTCACACTGCAGTCTGCGGACATCCAGAAAGGTCTGTAATAAAGCATTGTTGAAGTCCAGCATGGCTCTGTGGGGATTGTAAAAAAAACAAACAGGACCCAGATAAAAAAACTTCAGATTCATGAACTGACAACGAAGGGTGCACATTCGGGGCCTTTGGGGGTGGAGGAGTGAGCTAGTGTGAGATCATTCAGGTGCCACACATCAGACATCACACCGCTCTCACTCTCTCCCTAACTTGGGAACACTGTCTGTGTCCTGAGCATGTTTATCAACTCATTCGATTATCTATGGAGCTTCTGACATTCACTTCATCAGTTGTCTCACGTGTAACATCTATTTATGAGGTTACATTACATCCTGGAAGATTACATCAATACAATAAATTGTCACACACAATGGGAAATTTTAAGTAATCAAAAAGAAAGTGTGTTGATTATATGTGGAGATGGACATGCTAGAAGAGACCTCCATGGTAAAAGCATCACTGCTCCTTACACAGAAGGGTATATATGATGAGCAATAATGTTATTATTGAAAATGGGTTTGTGGGTTTCAACATGCCTGTAGAACAATGACTTGGTTATAACCAACTCTCACTGATGGGAATTTGAAGTGTTGAGTTCTCTGAGAACTCTGACTAGAATTTCAGAAGGTCTCCTTTCACAGGATTTTCTAGTCAGTTGACTTCCACCCTAACCTGTATCCATTAGCAAGAACTCATCCTCTGAAGATCATGCACGTGAGCAGTCATTCTCATCATCTAGCAGAGTCTCCAATGGAATCTGCCTGTGGGGCTTATTTTCAACATAAGGATGTATGTTCTTGAAAGCTTCTCCTTTCTTCAGGGGGTGGGTAGGGGGTGGGACAGGGGCAGGTCCATCTGGGAGGAGGTGGCAATGATCTGCCAAGCCCAGCCTATCCAACAGCGCCACTGAAGGACACAGACAACCCCCCCTCCCAATGTCAAAGCCAGATGGCTTCAGCATTCATCCTGACAAAGAAATAACTTCACAGCTATATGAGGAGCCCTAAGACAGAAAAACGTGTATGCTGCATATGCGATTGAGATGGATGGATGGATGGACAGATGGATGGATGGATGGATAGATAGATAGATAGATAGATAGATACATACATACATACATACATACATACATACTGAACATTGGAGCTATTTATTTAGCACCCCTGGAGCAATAGATTGTGCTATGAACCTTACTCAAGGGCTTAATGGAAATGTACTTGCAATAGCAAACTCCAGCTTCAGACCAGCAACCTTCTAACCACAGGCACATCCGCCTGACGCACTGAGCCACACCCTGCCCTCCACACATCTCCATCATGGCAAACCGGCCCTGTATCACAATTGCCGTCCTCTGTCTCTGATATCTTTAATATCTGTTGAAGGCTTGATGGATGCCGGCATAAAAGCAGTCCATGTTAATATAGAGGCAATCAACTTGTCCAGCCTCATTTACATGCAAATCACCTTTTAAAATTTTCATGAGTGTCACATAACACCCATGTGGAGCCGGTCTCGTTTACCCCCCTGTAACACCAGTGACCTTTAAGAGTTCTTCAACTTTCATTTCCTTACAATGAAATATTCACCAAATTGCCTTGGGTTAGCTCATTCACGTAAATTAACTCCTGGCACTTATTAGATGTGATGTGTTGTCCCTTTATATGTTGTAGAGCAAAGAATTACATTTAAATTTGTTTGGTTTTTAAAAACAAGACATATTGTATTACTTACGGTTTTATTAAAATTGCCAAGTTGACCTGGTAGCAACCAAACCAATCATGTTTTGTGCCGCATTTCAAATGTCGACGTAAGTTGCGAGCACTGTCATCAACTGTCCCGGAGGGAGGAATGTCAGAGTATTACAGAAGCTAAAAAACATCTTTCCCATATGGTCTAGCGGTTAGGATTCCTGGTTTTCACCCAGGCGGCCCGGGTTCGACTCCCGGTATGGGAAGTGTAACTTTTCTTAATATTACCCTCAAGAGATTAATGAAATACTATGTCGTCTTTCAAAATCTATTCAATTCCAAAGAGGCAGCCTCCTGTTGTACGCGTTGGTATTAACCTGATATGAAACCCTGTAGTATTCTGTTTTATAAATAAAACAGTCCCCAGGTTACAAACGAGGTCTGTTCCCTAGGTTTATATTTAAGTCCAATTCTTGTGTACTTTAGAAAAACAATAATGTCCCGCATTGTTCAGTACACTAGCCCAAGACTACATAGCATCTATAAATTTGTACTTTATTCTGTTTATTACAGTAGGCTATACAGTACACTGTATAAACATTTATTGTACAACTGGTACGCAAGTACGCATTCACCTCTAAAAGCAAAGCGAATCGATAGTAATAACAGCATTAATGAGCATTTGAGCAGTGACAAGAAACCGTCTATTTCAACATATACGTATATAATTCCTACTTCATGTGCTTTATATAAGGGTTAAATGCGCTGTGATTTCTTGTTATATCACACAGATGCACATAAAATACGCACAACTTGGGGGGCAAATAGCCAAGTACGACAGCAATCGCATCCTATAGCCTATTAGATAAAAATGGAACGCCGCTTTTTCCCCACAACGCTACCACCAATGTCAAAGCAGTCCCCCGAAACGAGTAGCGCCCTAGAGAAAAAAAGGAATAAACCGCACTTTCCGCCTTTTTAGTGTCGCACCCAGCCACCAACAAAGTTTATTTTTGTATGATTTATTCGTTAAAATGTATTTGTTTGCCGTTCATTCAAAATATTATGCCCTGAAGCTGTTTAAGGGGAATCCAAGCAAATACTGTCGAATATTATATTGTGGTAATTATAGATATCGACTTATATAAAAACCACACATATATACCATGAAAAAATATTTACCCATATCGCCCAGTCCTACTCCATTGGTCATTTGACCAGTCCTAACGCAGAACATAGACGGATATATTAATGCAATTAGTGCGAAGAAAGGGTTGTTTTCAAGACTTCTTTTAATTCGCATGTTAATACGCGTTTCTCTATCATGCACAGTGGTGCCTGCGGTTAACGAACATAATCCGTTTCAGGAAAGTGGTCGTGAACCAAGGTAATTTTCCCCATAAGAAAGCATTGAAATTCGATTAATACGTTCACAAGCCTACCAAGCATTATTTTTTGTTAATTAATTTTCTTTATAGAAATTTCTTTATAATAAAAACATAACAGGATATAGTGTGGCGACGGGCGGAGACGAGGCATCGCGGGAGCAGAGAGAGACATGGAGACTTGCTTGCCGGAGAAATCACGTTCTTTAACGGTCCTTAACCAATGTTATTTGTTGATAATGTTAATGGTTGCATTTCCCTGTCGTCGCGCGAGTGTTTGCTTGTGTTTTGTGTGCACCCGGTCCGATCCGAACATGTAATTAACGTGTGTAAATCTTCTACCGCGTGTGCATCTTGCAGTTCGGGGTCTTACGACCTTGTGTCTCCCGTCTGTGTATGTGGGTTCGATGTTCGTTGGGTGCCTTCTATTTACAATTGCACGCGGGGAATGCTGGGACATGCGCCCCGCCGGTGCTACACTATATAAAAACTGGAATCTGGCCGAGGAATCTTCGTTAACCAAATTTTGTACGCGAACCATTGCATTATTTCCACGATTTTTTTTAGTCGTGAACCAAATTGTTTACAGACCACAGCGTTTGTGAACCGCAGGCACCACTGTACTGTATGTCCGCTACGTTTGGCTGGCTGACCTACACAACGCCGCTGGCGGCTTCGTCACATAACCCATCCTCAGCACGTGACTCCTACCGCGGTCCAGCCCCGCTGTTCTTCTAGGCGAGAAAGCATCTGCCTTTGACTGAGCCTTAGCCAGCTGATTATTATATACAGTAAGACAACCTGCTGGGGGGAGGGGGAGTTGTCCTCAGGTGATATTTCCCATTCGCAATTACCCCCCCCCCCCCCACGTACCTGTCTCTAAGTCCACAAGTGCGTCTCTCTCCACTCACGTTACTGAGGGCTTGTAAATGAGGGGATGATGAAATGAGGGGACCGTGATGGTGCCCAGTGTCTGTCCACAGCCCACGGGCCGGGGAGGGGCCCCGGGAATGGTTGGTCCATTCTAGCTGGGATTTGTCAGCTATAGCCCAAGGTACAGAAAGGTGATGATGGGGACATTCCTGATGATCTGATCACAGCCCCTCCCCAGTGAGAGAGGTGCTGGGGGGTCAGCTTTGGGTCGAAGGTTAAACTCATCTCTGTGCCCTGGGAGCCTCACCTTATCGTCAGGGAGACTGATGCAGCTGTACACACAACTAAGCCCCCCCACCCAGGCCAGGGAGAGTCACTCCACCTCATGAAACATTCAAACACACTTAAATTCCCACTGCATGATAGGGTTGGGTATAATCATCCCTGGGCACCATCTATTACAGTTTTTTTGATGGTGATTAGTGGTCATAGTTGCCATGCCACAGCACGGTGTGTCCCCTGCATTTAACCCATATGTGACATGTTGCAGCATAGCAGGGGGCAGCTAATTTAGCACCCAGCAAGCAGAGAGAACATACATCACCATGTTACATACATCACTGTGTTACATACATCACCATGTTACATACATCACTGTGTTACATACATCACCGTGTTACATA
>JAODUD010000098.1:778418-790432 GCA_026784285.1 Stomatorhinus walkeri
GTTATTAAGTTCTTCCCAAGCGAGCTTGATGGGCCGAATGGCCTCCTCTCGTTTGTATAGTTCTTATGTTCTTATATGTTCTTGTTATATGAAGGGTGGAAAGTAACCCGTCAGAGTAAGGGGGGAGGCCTCTAAAGTTAGACACTGAGCTGAGTTTTGTTCTTTGATAACTTTCGCACAGTGAATAAACTGCCTGTGTGTTCAGCTTAACTTATCCTCACCTATGGGCTTTATCTGGCTTTTATTAGGCTCCCTCGGGAGTAGGGGCAGCTCACCTGCTACTGCTAAGTAACTCGGTGGGAAGGGAGTACGAGGTGTGTATTCAAACATCACGCCACCCCCAACGGTACCACACTCCAGGTCTGCACTGTGACACTGATAGGGAAATCCTGGAGCCTTCGCCGATCTACTTACGTGGTGCATATAGCAGACTAGAGGGTAGTACAGGGACACAGATCCTGCTGTAACCTCTCCATCCGGAGGGTTGGACAATCTAAACCCCAACTACACAGGCTATGGCCCAGCCTGCTACATAAATGTGCCTTAGCTCCAGCCTCTCAAGGCACTTCATTACTGTGTGGTTATAGTGCTATGGGTGATCGTCATTAAGGCAATGACTGTGTGAGCAGCTTGCATTTTCAGCCTGTATTGTATGGGTTTCCTCCCGCAGCCCCTATGACATGCAGTCATGTTTCAACCGAGCCACCATAGGGAGTTGGTAAAGAGCAGCATTTGTTCCAGATCACCTGTTTGTTTTTGTCAGTGAGTGTCTGTCCCCGTAATGTGGCTAAATCTCCCAATTTGAGCGACACATTTCTTAGCACTTTTTGTTTTGTTGTAGTATTATTTTGGGAAATAAGGACAGAAGGAGGGAAGGTTTTCTGGTATTAGTTTTTTCTACACTTTTGATGGAATATTTTTTTTTCTGTGTAGATCTACAATGCAGTGATATTTCAGTAAAATCTGGCCAGACTTGTGGTTCAACCACAGAATAGTGAAATGTACAGTCTAGACAGACAACAACCAGCAACAAACTAACTACTGTGGCACTGCACACAGAACAAAACAAAGGGATAGAAGCACAGCTCTTTGAAGGAACCCTCAAACCTCATAGCCACATGCTACTGCAACAACCTTGCTCAGTCTTTCCCAACAGCTGCCTTTTTATCTTCCACTTATTAGCCAGACACACACAAGCTGTGCTGGATTTGCACTAAACTGGATCATTAGTTTCATGGGTGAATAGAAAAAAAAGTACAGTGGTTCCTAAGTTGCACTTCTACCAAACTGCTCTGATTTTATTTTCTGGTGACTGGTACTGTTTATTGTTCTAAAAATGAACTGTTCTGAATGACAACTCAATGGAAAGCATTGGTCATAGAACAGTGCTAAATAATATAAATACTGCTGTTAAAAATTAAACATCTTATAATAACTAAGACCTCTACTTTTATTCTCCAGGTTATCATTTGTTTTTAAACAGGTTCTTAATGAGACAGGGGGAGTAATTAGTGGTAGGCTAGGCCAGGTTACATCCCAGGTAGGAAACCAACGCATTGCACTCCATGTAATTTTGATATGGATTCGGAACCACAACTTGAAACACAGTAGCCCACTCATAAGATAAGTTTGGAGCGGCTCCTTTTCTTATAACGACCTAGTCATCTGGGAAATATGTGGTTCGATGATCTACCTGCTCAGTTTTCTTTACAACGAATCACGGGTGCATCAGGCCATGGTCCACAGTAATAATTAGTACCTACAGACACCAGTCAAAATAAGAACAGAGTTCTGGACCTCTTGCAAGACAATCCCAGATGAGCCCCCAAATTCTGTTGCTCCCCAACTCCCTAGCCAGGGCATGTAACACAACATTTATACACTTAAAGTATAATAGGCTAGAGTACATTAGGCTAGGTTACATCTCAGTCTGGATACCATCACATTCCACTCCCACAGCCAACATTTATACACATAAGGTATAGTACGCTAGGCTAGGTTAGGTTACATCCCACTCAGGACACAAAGGCATCACACTACTGCAGCAAACATGTATACACATGAAGTATAGTAGGCAAGGGTAGGCTAGCTTACATCCCATAACAATACGCTTACATATAGCCATGAACTAAGGGCCAAAGGACAGCCTCAAAAACTTGAGAGGGGACATGCAAACTCAAAAACTGGAGCACGAAGTCCTGTTTCTGTATAAACACAGCAGAATCAAGGGAAGTCTCCTCATCAGTCTGCCCCCAGCAGTCCCTAAACAATAAACTGTCCATAGTCAAAATCAGACGCTTACAGTCAGTAACATCTGATTTGTGCCCTTTGAGACTTACTTTTCCTCAGGGTTAGCCATGGACTTTTAGTCATTTTGATATTGCTGCTGTGTGATTAAATAGAGTAGACAGAATTTGTCATGAAAACAGGACAGGGGACACAGATGACCCAGGTGTAGGAGACTGCAAGGTTTATTGGGGGAGACAAGTAATCATCATACTTTCCCGGCACTGGGTGAGCCACTCGTGGGGTGGAGCTGGGTAAGGAGAGCTTAGCGGCTTGCCCCTCTGGAGGCTGTTAAACCAAGATAAAGAGCTGGTTCACCTCTAACTGGAGCTGCTGCTGGGTCTCCATGGGGTCCATTTAGTTTAGGCAAAGAGTTATGAAAAGAGGACAGGGGGCACAGAGGATGCAGGTGCAGGAGATTATTGGAGAAGCTGAGTAAACAGAGTCCAAGTTGCGGTGCAATATCTGTGAACCGGAAAGCCATGTCAAGCGGGTCACAGGAGGGTGGATCGGTTGACAGCCCCTCTCCTCACCCGAGTGTCCAATACATGCGGCCGCAAGTCCGATGACATGACCACAAAGTCGATCGTTGAACTGCAGCCTAGGGTGTTCTGGTGCCAAGTGCACATATAGACACCCTTATGCTTGAGTATGGTGTTCATTATGGACAATCCATGACGAGCACAGAAGTCCAATAACAAAACAGCACTTGGGTTCAGATCAGGCGGGCCGTTCCTCCCAATCATGCCCCTCCAGGTTTCACTGTAATTGCCCACATGAGCATTGAAGACCCCCAGCAGAACAAGAGAGTCCCCAGAAGGAGCGCTCTCCAACACCCCTTCCAAGGACTCCAAAAAGGGTGGGTATTCTGAACTGCTGTTTGGTGCATAAGCGCAAACAACAGTCAGGACCCGTCCCCCCACCCGAAGGCGAAGGGAGGCTACCCTCTCGTCCACCGCGGTAAACCCCAATGTACTGGCGCCCAGTCAGGGGGCAGTAAGTATGCCCATCCCTGCTTGGCGCCTCTCCCCATGAGCAACTCCAGAGTAGAAGAGGGTCTAACCCCCTGCAAAGAGACTGGTTCCAGAGCCCAAACCGTGCATCGAGGTGAGCCTGACTACATCTGCACTGGCTCAGGCTCCTTCCCCACCAGAGAGGTGACATTCCATGTCCCTAGAGCTAGCTTGGGTTGAGCCCGTCCAGCCCCCATGGGTGCAGGCCTGGCCACAAGGCGCTCGCCATCGAGCCCCACCCCCAGGCCTGGCTCCAGGCGAGGGAAAATGTAGATCCATGTTTTTACTCATCATAAGGGGTCTTTTTGAGCCGCACTTTGTCTGATCCATGCTGTTCATCTGCCCATTTTTTGACTGCTTATCCAACACAGAAATTGCAGGGGGAGTCTTTCCTAAAGCAGCATAGACAATTATATCTTTGTGGGTTTTATAGGGAAAACTCTAATCCCAACCTGACAACTTTAACCCCTACCCAGCCGTAACCAAAAGTAACAAAACAGAATATTAGACTTTTGGCACTTTTAGTTTTTTGATTGCAGTCACAGATCTTTGTGGGGCCTGAAAAAAAGTAACAGGTTTACATTGTGGGGACCACATTATTGCATCCGGTCCCCACAATGTAATATAAACATAATTCACACACACACGCACACACACACAATCACAACCAATTAGTATCAGTGATTAATTATATTATCTATATGCCAAAGGCCGTTTTATTTAACACAACTCAGTTGATGATACTTTGAAAGCACTATACTACCTCTGCTCTGGGCCTTACAACATGAAGCTGAATTAAAAGCCCAGTGCGTGCATGCATGCGTGTGTCTGTGTGTGCACGCCCTATAAGACTGGCACCCTTGCCTGACAATTTACTGACTTGAAGGACATCTTTGAATTGGAGATGTGATCATAGCAAAAAGTGGGGCACTTATTTTGGCTTCTGATGCCTTCACTGAAGTGAGCAGTGGAATTTTTTCAGGCACACTTAAAGGGTAGTACCCATCATAACTCGCTTCTGAGTTTAATAATCACATAGGAGATGTCAGACTTGCCCATTTCATTCACACTTGGTTACACATATCATAAAAATACTCCTTCAGTTTCTGCATGGGTGTGTTTCTCAGAAATGGAATTCTCAGAAAATTCTCAAGCAGATATTTATCTTCAAGGCCCGAAGAAGACCATGCATATGACTGGCAAATCATGCCATAAACATGCTTCTCGGGTTTATAATTAGAGTAACGTCACCCAAATATAATGAATCACTGCAAATTAAAAGATGAAGATTGTGGAAATTACATTAAGTTTTTCAATAACACACTCCAAAACAGAGCAGCTCTCTAAATGAATGCTAAATTGTGCACTTAGGCATTCAGGATGAATGCCCCCAGAGACATGTTGCTACTACAAAGATATCACAGATTATTTGTCACACTTTATAAAGCACAATGCTAATGACGGTTTTATCTACCAGCTTTAATCATTTAAAGCTTCTAAAATAATTTTATCAATAACACTTTCATCATTGTTTATCAATATGATAAAAAATATCAATAACATTTTGATTTTGGTTTATTTACACAAATCTCCCACTGCTCTCAAAACACACACAAAAAAACTCAATTTAAATGTACAGACATAAAAAAAAAACTACACACACAAGGCAACACAAAATCTCTTTGACATATGCAATTGTTTATTCAACTCAATTTACATTTTTCACTTATTTCTGCACAAAAATAGAGATACAGTATATAGTAGTACTTGCATTTAATTTACAGTACATAAACTATCTGCCACACAAATATGCAATTCCACATTCACAGACTATTTTCTGACCTAGCCAGACCACAAAACTATACAGTTTAAGAATTTTAATTATTATATTCACTTTTAAATGTAGCAGTGCTGGCTGACATAGTTCACTGACATTTTGTATAGCGTCAAGGCAGATTAATTGATTAATCAACTATCACACACATTTCACACTATGAAAATGCCAAAAACAAATAACATTAATGTTATAATTATCACACATCACTGTAGATAAATCCAAAGGAATACCTTTCTTGAGATTTTTCATTTGGACAGTATATTTGATAAGGAGGCTGAATAACTGTCACAGAAAACGGTAAACAGAACTGACTTCATTTCAAACACTTACTCTCAACATATCTCACACTCAGAGGAAATGGTGCACAAGTATTCTGTAGTGTACAGGGAGTGTGACTCGTAGGGCAGGTGTTAAATTAGGTCTGGTGAACTGGCAGTGAAATGAAAGAGAGCAAAGCACTTTAAACCTCATGCTAAGGGTGGGCGATCTGACGGCTGTGTCCTAATTCAGGGCCTGCATCTTTCGAAGGATGCAGTCTACAAAGGTGTAGTCATTGTATGCAGTGTTCATCAAAGGTCAAACAGAAAGTTTTGTTAAATGGTATGGTCTGGCCTACAGATAATTTCCTATTTGCGTCACCAGCTGTTCCTACCCATACCTTTGAGTCATAAAGTGACTATCTATATACTATCGTCTAGTTGGGACACACCCAATTCACATCTACATAATGAATCTTGGGATATAGTAGGCTGCGAAGGATCCATTGGGTGGACCCTTGGCAACTCTGCAAAAGAAGGACACATTTCTAGACCACCTTTGAAGGAGCCTTCGAAAAGTGACAGTCTTGTCGCACTGCTGTGACGCATTCAGTCTAACTCAGCCAGTCTGCACAGCCATCTAGCAGGATGTTTGTGAAGAAAGTATGGCTCCAAGGTGTAACTACCTGATCCATACCACTTCAATGATTTGTACCTTGCATGTCTCTACCACATCAAATTGTCTGGCACTGCCAAATTCGTTCATCCCGCAATTTTATGCCAAACCTTATTGTCGATATTTGCAGCAAACTACAGGGGTCGCTTTACTGAAAAAAAAAATCTTTGCTTGTCATTTTAAGTGTTCACTCGTCGTCTATTTCCAGTTTTTCAATCAACCACAATATCTAAGTGTTCCATATCTGAAATATTAGTCTATATTTACATCACTTGAAAATACTGCTACACAGCAACATACCATCTTGGTACTTATGGCACTGGTTCACTGAACAGAAGGGAATTATATGGTCATCCCAACATGGAAGCGTGACAAGCCTGTCTCGAAGTGTGTCCTCCTTTTACCAAGTTGCAAATAATCCACCCAACGAATTTTGCAAAGGCTACACCTTCATAGACTTCATAGCTGAATCTGGACACATATACAGACGCTCCTCTACTTAGAATGAGATACATTCCAAATGGCTATTCACTGAAATCAATCTGTTGTGACAAATGCTCTCTTTTAGGGTGGTTGAATATATTTGCCATATTACCTCAGGAAGTACAGACCATGGTCTGACGAAGTTTACATATAACTTTGCTTACAGAAGCTCCTTGAATAACCACTTACGAACATTTGAAGTTGTGAACAGCCATTTGGAATGTATCTCATTCTAAGTAGAGGAGTGTCTGTATATGTGTCCAGATTCAGCTATGAAGTCTATGAAGGTGTAGCCTTTGCAAAATTTGTTGGGTGGATCCTTTGCAACTTGGTAAAAGGAGGACACACTTCGAGAAAGAAGAAGACACAACACCTACAACCAAGAAATGTGCCGTTCCCTTCCCAGGTCCTGTGTAACAAACAATTCATTGTTCTCACTTCTCAGAAGAACATACTCCACTCCCCTACCAAACGGTACACATTTACATAGCTGTACATATTTGTACCCATATATTCATGGTGGTGATTGGGTTAGGCCTTGGTGCCTGTGCATCTGATGGTTGCTGGCTTGAATTCCATCCGTGACAAAATAGCCATGTGTCTTTTGGGCCATTATTCCCCAAAAATGCTCCAGAGGTGCTACATAAATGGCCTGACCCATGTGATCTTTGTTCTCAATTGTATACATGTGAATGTGTCAAAGGAGACAAGATCATGTGTGTGCAAACTGAAGAGTTTCAAAGCACATGCTCTTGTGCAAATGGAAAATAAAGTATCATTTCAAATAAATGTGCAACATGGCCATTCACTTACATTTCCCTTTATCAAACTATATCCCATACCAATAGCTGTTTAATGGGAAAGAACCAATACCTGAACTGTATTGTGAAAGTTTAGGACTTGAAACTTTTTCATTAAAGTACAATCCTTACAGTTCCTCTAAGTTTCTTAAATTGTTCTTGAAACTAAAATCTATTTCGTAGTTTACAAAAAGTAGCAGCACTTAAAAGAATTTTAAAACAATTACCCACACAAATATAATGCATATAGTTATTACACTTACTTGTTTAACTTACCTAACATCAAAGATCTGTATTGTGTCATTGTTGGAAAATGTTCTGTCCAAACCCTGAGAAATCTAGTTAATTTGATTGTTAGAAGAATCAGGGCTTGTTTCCTTATCGTCTAATTCTTCTTTCGTAATAAATGTTCCAGCCAGTGTAGTACTGAGTTGTGACTTCACTGGGAACATCTCTGCCAGGGTGATATTGTCGCTGTTCATTAATGTGGTTTTGTCCATGATCTCTTTGCTGTGCTTTGAGACAACACCATCCAGGAAGTCATATTTTGGTAGAAGCTTCCCACTTTCAAACAGATACTTTGCCAAAAATGAAAAGGCAATGTTTCCCAGAAAGGATGCAAGCATGGAAACAGTCTTGAAGGGAAACCTCTGCCTGATGTAATACTCAGCTTCATGTGTCAGGTGATTCACCTTCTTCATCTGGGTCCATCCAGGATAGTAGATGAAAGGGGGAACTCTGAGGTATGGCTCCCCACCGCCGACGCGGAGAAGCAGGCCAAAGATGTAGCCAGCTACCGATCCATAAGTGTTTGTGGCCTCGATGAAAAGCACACAGATTAGCTGCGGGAAGATGATGACGTAGACCAGGTCGGAGCTCAGGTACCACAGGCCATAGACGGTGCCCGTCAGCAGTGCCAGAGACGTGGCCAGGGCCCCAAACGCGAAGATTGTAATCCGCATGACCCAGATGATTTCACGGTCTGAAGCCTGCGATGGGACCACAAACACAAGATCTGTAAACAGTGATGACTCAATGAATGTCCATGGCAATTTTAAGGATTATTCTGATAGACCACAACTATTTCATACTATGTGCTGAAGAAGTGGGTGTTGCTGCATCCACATGGAACATGCTGGACATGTTCATATTAGAGTAATTAATACAATGTACCTGTACCTGAAATGTACTGCTTTCGTTTGGGAACCACTTTTGCGCAAACAGAAATGCAAAAAAATAAATAAATAAATAAACAAAACAATGCATAGTCATCATTAATTGATTAATGTGATTAAAATAAAATTTTAATAAAACAAAAAAGCTGAAATAAGCTTTTTTTCTTATTTTACCACACATTTGTATTTTTTTAATTCCATGTTTCATCTGTCTGATGTTAAACAAACAATTATTAAATCTCAAACCTTGCTGCTACAGTAGTTGCATATCTAACTCATTTAACCATCCAGAAACAAACATTCACTGGAAACAAACCAAACATTCATTTTTCACATAACAAGGTTTAAATAATTTGAAAACTCTCTGTTCTTATATACAACCATGATTAACTTTTCTGTCCTGGGCTATGTGGGGCAGTATGTGCCTCCTTGGCTGTGCTACCTCAGATCCCATGGTCAGAGCAATGATTGCACTATTGGACAACACCATTTACCCAAGCTACTCCAGGGACTGTCTGACCATCCTTTCTCAATTGTATGTGGCTTTGGATTTAGGGTTCTGCTAAAAAAAAATGATATATGGCAGAATTATAAAACAGCCCTCATGAATTCTACTGGTGGACCTTTAAATGCTATACTCATCAGATAGCACCACATCTGCGGCGAGTCATTCAACACAAGCTGATACGCTTACAGCTTCCCTTCTCCCTCTAAATGAAGTGTTTTTTGTATTTGATGGGAATGCATGTGGTTCTGGGACTGTTCTGCCACCGCCGCACACATTTATACATGATAACTCAAAACATCTTTTCACTGAACTTTTCAAAGTTTGCAGACACATTGTATGGGTGAAGATTTGGAAATTAACAAATTTTGAGACCGGTCGCACCAAAAATGATGTACTGTTGCTTTGATAGGACAGCAAGAGACACAGATCTGGTGAAGCTGATTACACGAAGACAAGTCACACAAAGTTGGGCATTTAATAAAGATTATTTGGAGAAGTGGAGGTTGTGGGAAGAACAGGGATTAGATTGGGGGGAGAGGAGCTGTCTGAGAAATACGTTGTCGTTTCGACAGCAAGTAGCTCATGAATGTGGCACATCTGTCTCTAAGGGTCTAGAACATCTGACAATTATGAAATAATACATTTCATTACACTAGGTAGTAATTTCACAGAAAACATGCTCTTTAGAAAGCAGAAAAGGAGTGGTATGACTAACAAGCCAGGATATTCCCACGTTTTTCGACATGTGAGGCAGGTGAAGGCTGCTAATGAGTCTCTAATTGGATGCTACTGTTGTCAGTAGGAAGGATCCTAAGTGTGTGTTTTTGTGATTGCATTAAAGACTAAGCAGTGAGAAAATAATTATAAAGGACTCCCACACACACACCTTCCAAAACACCATACTTCGCTGAAAACATTTAAAAACATCTAAACTTATTTCAAATTCGTACTTCAAATTTAACATTGGCAAAGGATAAACAATATGTTCTTTGGAAAGTGTTTAATATTGCAGCTACCACTTTACAATAAGGCCCCTTTTGCTACTTGTAAATGGTAGTAACTCATTAATAAATGGAAAACTGTGTTATAACTTGTTTAAAATTGTATATTAATAATTTACAAAGTGTTGCAACCTAATTAATAACCAGATTATAAACCATTCATAATCTCTTTATATGGGTAGTCTTATTGTAAAGTGGGGCCATATTGCATTTTAACTTGAACATAAAATTGACTGGGTTGTGTTGATTTTATTCTTACTTAGGCAGGATTGATTTGTAATCTAAAACCCCTACATGAAATCATCTGTAAATAAAACAGCATTCATCAGTATTTCAAGAGATTGTTGACTGTATGAAAAACTATGTTATTCTTATTAACTTCAAATAATTTCACAATGTATATACACATTTAAAAAATTTTTGAACAGCTCTTTAAACCTTAGCCATAATTATTGAATTAGTTCACAAAATATACCATTTATTTTTGATAACGCTACATAATTGTAATAAAGGGGAAGATGGTGGCGCTATCATTCGGCAACTGGAGAGTTGCAGGTTCAAGCCCTGGTTTCTCCAGATCGCATCAATGTGTCCTTGAGCAAGACTCTGAACCCCAAATTGCTCCCGGTGTGCAGGTTGGCACCTTGCATGGCAGCCTCCATCACTGGCGTGTGGATGGGTGAATGTGAGGCATAAATTGTAAAGCACTTTGAGTACTCGTAAGAGTAGGAAAGCGCTATAAAAATGCAGTCCAGTTATCATAATTATGCAACATTTTACCATAATCTAATCTTTACAATATTTACAAATTCATTGCTGTAATAAAATACCAATAATAATTCAATAATAAATTCTGATTGCCTATTAAAAATTCATAAATATGCAATTTAGCGTTTCTTTCTGCAATTCCTATTTAATGCTATTATTTGTTCTGTTCAGAACTGTAATAGACAAGCAATGATTGAAACATCTACACAATTAAATTAAATGAATGGAAGATAATTATTCAGTCGAGTGTATTTTTTCCTTCAGAGCTAACTATATCATTGTTCGAAAGGTTGAAGATATCATGTGTCAATCACAAACTACATCATCAAGCCCACCATCCAAGGCCACAATTATTATATATTTTGGACACGTACCCCCTGTATTCAGATGTGATCACAATGTCCCCCCCAATATATACAAAAATTACGGCCATGTTGATTCCATGGCGACGGCCTTGGCACGATCCATTGGAACGCCTGTAAAGCATCACAAGGCTCTCACCAGCTGACGAAAGGAGAGCTGATAGATGTTCCGGGCAAACATGGAACTAGCAGAAAGGATGGACGAATCAGCAGATGACATCACTGCTGCAGACACTGCCCCCAGGCCAAAGAAGGAGATGTAGGGTGGGCACAAATATTGGAGCACAATGGGCAAAATCATATCTGACTCCTCCTTCTCTGTTGGCGACAGTGACCCGTATGAGGTCCGGTTCCAGTCTGTATCAAACAAATAAGAGCAATTCACACAAATCTATTAACCAACATGACTGCTGATGTTGACAAGACAATAAGAAACATTTTGAGAACTTCTTTTTTGGACTAATTCTTTCGATAACTGCTAAATTTTTTGTTCAATATTCTGAGACCTGCTGTACTAGATAATGCATTTTGAGAGATTGGTTGTCATATAACAACTTCATGATAAGTAATTATACACTGATGATATGCATGAAAATTGGTTGTATGAATGCAGATAGCATTAATCTCTTTCAGATGTCAGTATTTATATTATGAATACATGTGTAATTATTTAGTCTTTATTTGTCAGTATTTTGAATGAACACTTTGATAGGACAGTGATATTATTTATAATAATGATGCAGCAAATTTTACTTGTCTGCCTCCCTCCACTGAAAAATTCTGCCCAGCAAAAGAACTGTGTGCAAAGATTGTAGAGTGGCTGTCTCTCATGTGGCAGGGAATATGAC
>JAODUD010000098.1:851321-868704 GCA_026784285.1 Stomatorhinus walkeri
AATGGTGTGTGGGTGTGCCCTGCGATGGGCTGGCCCCCCCGTCCAGGGTTGTTCCCTGCCTCGTGCCCATTGCTTCCAGATAGGCTCTGGAACCCCTGTGACCCAGTAGGATAAGTGGGTAGAGATAATGGATGAATGGATTACCAGATGGCACTATTCAATAAACTGAATTCAATAAACTCAAAGCACTAACTGTATTATTTAAACATAGCATAAATTATTAATTGTAACTCTTACTGGGCAACTTTTAAGTTATAGCCAAGGCACCATATTACAGCACCTATATTCCCCTTGAAAAGGTCGTAAGCTGTCAAAGCAGACCAGCACAACCATTAACACTAACCTGGGTGTGAGACTGATGGGGGGGGGGCAGGTGCAAGACACTTAATTAACAGGAAAATTACAAGGAAGAGCTCTAATCACGGTGGGGAGCCTGGAGCCAGTATGAAGCTCCGGAGCACTAACGGGCTCTACGTCTTGGAGAAAGTGCCGCTGTCGCTTCCTCTCTGTCTCTCCCTCCCTCTCCGCGCAGATGCTGCCAAGGGCCTGGCGGGGGCCATCGCCGGCCGGCTTTAATAGCCACCAGCCGCGGGCAATTGGGGTTGCCGTGTGGTGATCCCCGGGAATGCCATCTGTTTGCCAGGCATGGCTGCGACACCCCCGAGGACATGCTGTTACACTGGGGTTGCGGGATGAGCTTGTGAGATGACGGGTCCCCAGGAGGATGAGAGCTGTGCACAGGGTACCTGACGATGAAGCTCCTGGCTGACAGGAGAAGGAGCACTCCAGAGGAGAGATGCTCTGCTGCTGCAGTAAAAAATAAGTCAGATGTTCCATTCAAAATGTCAATTTTTCAAGAGAGTTGTGCAGATGTTTCATGCAATAATTTCGCTGAAGAGACATCAAAGGATCTCGGGCTTCTTTTCGTTTTTTTCTTTTTTCTTTCTGAGTCTTCAAGGGATCCCCAGGACTCGAATGACCTGAGGATGGCATTCGTTTATTCACTGTTGTGAGATTACAGACTGCAGGTGACACAGGATGAAGGTGAGAAGTTAAGCTAGCATATGTGTGGAGTGTGTGTCCATGCGTGACTGAGGAAAGGTGGCTGTTTGTGTGCTGGGCTGACAGAATCATAAACAAAAAAAGCTGAAGGTGAACAACGACAAGCTGAGACTAGTTGCAAGAGCACCTCTTTGTATATCAGAGCCACTTACATAAATGGAACAGATTTCAAAAAATCTAAGGTTGGAATGGGCTCAAGTTGAGCATCTTTAATTAGACAAGACAGAAAACTGTTTAGACTGGTGAGGTTGGGCTCAATTTAACCCCACAAGTATACCCTTAGCTCTAAGTACATTTATGTGTGTTAATGAGGGGCACGGTGCCAGTAAAATGTAGAAAAGCGGCAATTTTTTTATGGTTAAAAGTCTCACTGCTCATTGGCTGTCAGTTATGGTACATAAAGGTCATATGTAAAGCTGTTGTAGGCAATTAAAATTAGTTTTAAATAAGCATCTGGGGACTGGCACTGCAAGCAATTATGGAAGTACAGGAGTTTCAAAATAGGCTGCATTAGCTTATTCCCGCCGTAACTCTGTAAAGCAAATAACCTTGCTTACAGATATTTACTTAACTGACACATGTCCAAAGCACAACACTAATGATTAGGGTCAGAGAGCAGGTGAGCTTAAGGTCCTCACTCAAAGGTCCAAAAGTAATAAGACTACTCAGCTTGTTGTGGGATTTGAACTGACAACCTTTGCTAGTGCATGCATATAGCCCTAATCAACTAAGGTACACAATGCCTGCAATTAAAACACACAAAACCTCACACAATGACCACGTGGGTCAAAATTCCATTTATTAATTAATCATTTATTAATGAATATTAGTTCAGATGGACAAAATTTATATGTGCTTTTCTAAGGACAGAAGTATTTTCCAACTAGAGTTAGGCAAATATATGGAGCTTCAGTAAAAATAGTCTTCACACAAGAAAAAAAATAATGATTTCAAGCCTTGTGTTCTTCTGGTTTGTGGGAATAGCTATTTCTCTGAAACTGCTGGGCCAAATCACTAACGACCAACACATATATATGGTCTAAACCTGCATACCCTGCATATTGTTAGGGAAGCTGGAGTAAACCATTAGGTGAACTAGATGCCAAAAAGAGAACAGAAAAGAAAACAGAATACAAGGCTGCTTCAGGGGAATGAAGTCTGGCAGGAAGTATTGATAGGGTAGGAGGACAATCCTGCTGCTGAAAGAGGACACTGGTGAGGTAGGAGGAGGACAGTCCTACTACATGAGGAGAATGTTAGAGAGGTAGGAGGAGGACACTTCTACTACATGAGGAGAATGTTGGTGAGATAGGAGGAGGACACTCCTGTTATATGAGGAGGATGTTTGTGTGGAAGGAGGAGGACACTCCTTTTACATGAGGAGGATGTTTGTGGGGTAGGAGGAGGACACTCCTGTTATATGAGGAGGATGTTTGTGGGGGAGGAGGAGGAGACTCATGTTATATGAGGAGGATGTTTGTGAGGAAGGAGGAGGACACTCCTGCTGTTGGAGGAGGACACTGGTGTGGAAGAAGGAGGGCACTCCTGCAAGAGGAGGTGGACAAGGTTGGCCTCTTGGTTGCGCAAACAACAAGACCTTTTAGTTCAATCCAATATAATTAAACCCAAAATTATTATTATTACCCATATACGTGGGATTTCATTGGGTCATTTAAACCACAAATATATTTGAAAATCAAGTGAAGAGCAGAAGCTGGAGTGGGTTACAGGCTCAGTGTCACTCTGTATTGGATGCGAGGTCACAGCCTATGGCAGGATGGGTTCATTCCTGTTGAGCTGCATGGTTACAAAGACACAGGAGTCTGTGCAAACATCAGTGGCTGTGTGCTAAATGCGACCTTGGGCTCCAGTTATGGTTGAAGGCGGATGCTTCATGTGTATGTCCAGAAAAGGATGCTACAGTTGCTCAGACAAGAACAACACTTTAGAAAAGAGCTAGCATTTGACTGATATTAAGTTCATTTGAAATGAAATTAAAGTGATGGCTGTTATAACAATAAGAGGGGTCACAGTAATCAAAAGGGTAATTATTCTGACGAGCCATTATTTCTGTCAAGTGTCATTTGTGTCAAGCTCCTTCCTTTAAATGGGATACCAAACACATCAGGAAGTCTAATTCAACATCCGATACCTTAAATAATCTTCCCACTAACATGGAGGTGTTTATATGAAAACAAAAGGCTCGCTGTGAGTTAAAGGGGCAGATTAAACACGAGACAAATGGCTGAAAGCCACAGCAAAAGGAGGGACCCTGAGTGTCCTTTTATTTAGGGGAGAGAGGAATCACACCAGCCACATTAGCTGTGCCACCATTGGCAGACATTGATGGGCTCAATGTGTCAGTGGGAGATGAGTTCCGCGGGCCTTTGTGCTCCTGTCACTCCAGCGCTGTCCTTGAAAATAACGCCCGACGTAAACAGACCTGCTGATACCCTCTGCGTTCTGATGAGATATTATTGACCACTACGGAAAGAGAGCAGCTAATCCAGTGACTGGACGTTTGTTTAACAGTCACGGAAATCTCTCTGTGTAGGTGAATGAATGTAAATATAAAGCACCGGTCACAGAAGACAACGTAATAGACCTTAATCTTACTGCAAAGACAAGGTGGGGAATGTGGTGCATATCCTGAATTATAATGTACTGTTTGCTCGTCCGCCCAAAAATGGCCACACATTACTATTATATGTGTTATATAGAATATGTAAATCATGTATATCCAATATATTTATGCAGCTTCTTTGTGGGAGACAACATTCTTCCAGAAGAAATGCCATTATGGTGGAAGGAAATACAACACCATTCCAGAATATTCCATACATGATCAAATGGTTTGAGATCTGGCGACTAGGATGACCGAGGAATGCGGTTCATGCTCATGAAACCCACATTAATGTTCCATCAATGGGGAAATTATATTCCCAGCAGAAAGCCCCCACCCGCAGAAATGGCTTCATATTTAACTGCATTTACAACCCCACCCAACATGTTAAGTGAACTGAAACATACCAAATGCCCAGGAACCTGGACCTATCCAATGTTCAGATAAATGAGCCCAAGCGTAACAAATAATTTGGGTAACTCATGAATCACACCTATGCGGAAGCTTCTGCTTTAGGTGTACTGAGCATTTTTCATTTAGCTTTTGTTCCTGTCAATTTATTGAATTTGAAGTCAAATTAATTAATTAATTGATTAAAAATGAATTCATTAAACTCTGTGTAATTGCCTTCAAGCAGTTGATTACATACACATATACGGCACATCACATATATGGTGACATACCATAGTATACAACTCTATAGGCATATTGGCACATGAACTAAAAAAGTGGAAGATTAATTGTGCTGTTTCATCTACACTTAAACTGTTAGTGGGAGAGTCTGCAACAGCATGCTGTCAAATGCATTTCACTACATGTCGTACTGTGTATGAGTGTGTATGTGACAAATAAAATCTGAATCTGAATCTGAATCTGAATCTGAAACAGGCTCTGAAGATCGGTCTGTGGTCTTATAGCACTTAATGAGGTAGAAGCGCTCACGAAATCCTCCTCAGCGTGTTCACAATTAGCTTTAGCACCTTGCATACACGTGACGTTGCGGCAGAGATACCACAGAGTTGCGCATTCACACAAACCACCAAAACACCTCAGTCCTGTGGTAGCCTGAATGCGTCGTGCATTGGCACAGTGATGAATGGTGGAATCGAAAGGTTTGGATGCTGGGAGTTCACACATCATGTTTAACTGGCTATAGAACTTCCTCAGCCTGTCAGAATGGTGTCTATCACACCATTACGGTGTGTCTCTCATGAAGAGGCATATTTAAAATTTAATTAAATATAAAGATTAGTGTGATAATCACGGTAAAAATTGTTATATTGTAGGAAAACAGTTCACTGGATCAACTCCTGATTTGGGGTCACATGCAAATAGACCAAACCAATTAGCCCCATAAAAATGAGTCTGTTAAGACCAAACACACCGTGAAATTCTCTTCCCAGATAAGCACTCTTTGTCCTCAAGCCAAACAGGACATTCATCCAACCAGCATGTTAAATGATATTCATTGTGTTTTGTCAAACTACCTCCTGTACCTTTCCCACACTTTTCACTGTACTATTGACAATTTGCACATTCCATAAAGGCCCCTCACCCCCATAGGATCAGCCAGTCCTTGGAGCAATTGGGGTTAAGGGCCTTGCTGGAGGGTCTCAACCCCTAGAGCTGCCCCCCCAGCAAATTACATTTAAAAACATTTTAGGTTAATACATTTTTGGTCAGTGCATATTTCCATATATGTGCAAACTGACAATAATACAGTAAGTTTTGATGCATTTATAATAATTAGAATATATAATTATTAGAAAATAGTACTGTACATATAAACTTTCTATGGGTAGATGGAACTGGCACTATATGTATGTGTGTGTGTGTGTGTGTGTGTGTCTATAGACACACACACGCACAAGGATTGACATAACTGGTACGCAAGTACGCATTCACCTTTAAAAACTATATGTGCGGCAATCAATTGCTGTAATAGCACGAATACGTACTGTACGTATTTTATGTGCATTATAACCTTTATGTTCCAATTCGTACTTCATTTGCGGTATACTGTATAGCTTAAAATGCATGTTAATTTGCGCTGTTACATTATTCGATTTCCGCATGGATCGCTTTTAAAGATGGATGCGTACTTGCGTATCAGTTATATGTCAATCCCAGTGTGTGTGTTTATATATATGTAGGGGCATCAGAAGCATTTTGAATGTGGGGGGAACACACTGGCGGGGGGGGTCTGGGACCCTCCCCCAGTAGTCTTTTTTAATGAATTAGATGCCATATGTGTATTCTCATATCGATCAAGTGGAATGGATTCTTTAGCGAAGCAATAGAAACAGTGGCTGGGTGAAGAAATATTTTATGTTAGACGTGGAAAGGACCAAACGATTAATTATAAAATTTGAGGGGGACACGTGTGTGTGTGTGTATAAAATGTTCCACACACAGCCACTTGTCCTTTTCACTGTGACTGTTTATACATTTTTACGTGTTACCAACACTTAGTTGTCTAGTCTGCCATGTTTATAAGAATCTATGAACACATTCATAACACATATAATGCATTTATAAAGCATTATAACCATGGCTATGTTTATTTTTTAAAAGACGTACATTATACCCGTGATCATTATGCATTATGAAAGCTTTATGAAATCTTATCTATAATTTACTTTAGATGACTTCATAATGCAGTTGAAGCGTTCTTAATTCTTATACCGACCATTATAATGCATTATAAAGGTATCAAAATGCATTAGGCCTACATATAATCGCTTCAAAAAAAAGGTGTTACCGAACATTTAATATCAACGAATATAACGATGAATTTTTTCTCAGATCTCGTTATCGGTATTATTGCAGTATTGTTAAAATGTGCTGAAATCATTCAAATCATACTGATACACAAACAAATAATTGCACCAAGTTTTACATTGAACACCACAAATAAAATTAACAGCACTATGCATCTTTTGTTTGCACAAATACTACAGTAAAAACATAGCCAATACCTTATGAATACCATATCAAACGTGCATTAACATTAAAAATCCAGAGACCTGTCACTGCCTTTCGCCATGTTTTCACTGACACAGAACAAACATGCAATGCATGCCTGCACACCTGCCTGCATCGGGGAGACTATCGTTAGCTTTGGTTGATGCTGATAAATATTTCATCGTTTTCATAGCGCAGAGTTTTTTCCAACACGCCATAACCCTGGTTTTAATTAGGGCCGTACGATATCATATTGTAATGTGAAATATCCGCAAGTAATATCACGATGTTCATAAAAAAAAAGTAGATGGCATTACCCAAAATGAGCTATAACTAAACAGAGCTTAATATCTGCCAATAGACAGAGTTGGGCATTTCAGGTCCAAAAGTCACAAATACAGACCAAGATTTTGTTCCTACCAACCACCTGAAAATATTGTGACTGTGACTCTTTATGCTCAGCTCGTCGGTAGAAACAAAATCCTGGTCTGGATTTGTAGCTACTGCATCTGAAATGCCCAACACTTCCAATAGAGCGTGCCAAATATTGTTGCCATGAGTTGTGGTTACAGACATAAAGCAATGCCGAATAATGTGATTCTAGGGGGGTGGGGGGTCCAGAGCCTATTCCGGAAACCAAGGGTGCAAGGCAGGGAACAACCCAGGATGGGACACGAACCCATTGCAGGGCACATCATCCCTGATTTGTATGTGCAAAGAAACTTTTTTAATGACGAAGGGCTGAAGGTCATCTCGGTCTCACACCCAGTATATAAGTCTTATAAACCATTAAGCCTTATCTGAATAGCACTGTACCTTCTGTCTTTGTGCAGTGTGGTGGACAGAGGAACACACAGACCTCAAAACAGCAGGAAAGATTGCAAGGGGTTCCTTACCTTCCGGTGATGAGGAAGAAGAGGGTCAGGATGACGAGCAGGGTGAAGCTACCCACTGCTGCCGTGACAATGACCAGCACCTGACCCTGATCAGCAGCCATGTTGGAAGCTGAGAGGAGATGCAGACGCGGTCAATCAGGACAGCAAGTGGGCTTGTACATACAAACCACACAGCAGAGAAGAATGGAGCTGGCGATCAATAATGGCAAGAAAAAATATATGGTATAAAATTAAGCGAATCACAAGAATGAGTATCAGTTTACAAAAGCAAAAATCACTAAAAAAACTAAACATTATAGTGGATTTCTTGGGTTCATTGTTAATTATTGCAAAACAAAGAAAGATAAATTTCCACTAAAGAGAAAATCCCTCACTTCACCATGCTGCCAAGGCTGGTTGTGTTTTTATTGAAAAAAGATAGAGAACATTATTCAGAAAAGCATTATCTGAAAAATTAAAGAAAATATTTAGGGCTTTTTGTGATAATTGTTATAATAGTTTTGTGTTATTAAAGTGGTCTTATTCATCGCATAAAATTGTAATTTACTCATGATGGTCCAGCTTAATTGGGCCAATTTGATATTCATGATTTGCTGTCTTTTAATGTCTCAAGCCCACTTAAGCACCGATAATTAGAACGCAATATTATTACTAGTCTTTTATATTCATAGGTAATGAATATCAATTTGAAATACAAATGCAGGATTGAATCAAAGATGAATGTTCTGAATTTTAATGCTTTTTCTGACATGAAATATCACGTATATGTTGTAAAGATGGATTGAGGTAATTACTGATCTCCCTCCAATGAAGGGAAGATGTGGAAGATTTTAACAGAAGATTACAACACAAGAACTTTAACCTGTACTGCAACTTACACGGCTTTTAAAGGTGTTAATTAACAAGTCTTGTCAGGTTGGGCTGAGCTGTCACCCAGCTGCTGTTTCTATTGCTTCGCTAAGATGATAAAGGTTTTTAAGATGCAAAAAAAAGGCTGGGAAAAGACCGAAAGAACTATTCAGAGGGCAGTGAGCCATCACAGACGTTAAGGGGCTCTGGACGTCTTCCTGGGTGAGATGTGAACTTCGCCTAGTCACAACGTCAGTGCATGTGAGAAAAAAAACACACCACAGCTTCCAATGAGGGCAAATAATTCAAAGGCAAACGTTAGATGGATCATACTACTGATCGCTCTGTGAATAAATAACACAGATTTACCTTGATCTTTAAATGAAACAGCAGGGTTCATAACAAACACATTATGAAGGACTCTATTGTTCAGTAGCAGTGATATTTTAGCTATACTTTGCAAAGGCAGGACATCCACGGGGTAGAGATCAGAACTGGGCAGTAAGCAGTTAAGCTCAGATACACAGAGCTGGGCAGCCGGCTGAAGGGCCGGTAGCTACAGTTCAGGTGTCCGAATGACAGCGGGTGGGGGACTTACTGTCCTCTCCTGATTCGTACTCGAACTTGGGGCTGTAGGTGGTGTAGCCGGCCGTGGTGCGGGCGCGAATGAGGAAAACATAGTTGGTCGAGGGCTTGAGGCCAGTGATGATGACGCTGGGAGCCTTGGAGCGTGTGGAGGAGTAGCTCAACTGTTCATTCTCCTGCAGGATGTACCGGAGCAGAGCACAAACACTCTGAATACACGAGGGGGGTGGGGGCTCCTTTTCACACTCATACAGGCACCCACTCAGCACACGACTCTCTGAGACGCTACAGCCAGAAGGAGTTCATATTTCACAGCTGGGAAGAATATTTGTCAAGAAATTCAGGCAGGAGCTCATGAAACTCCAGCAGGTAATTTAACTGTCCAATGACACAAGACTCCCAGGTGATGCGACGCAGCGGCGTGCCCTGCGACTCTTACCTTCTCATAGTACTTGATCTCGTAATCCAGCACAGCTAACGGGGGCTGTTTCAGCTCCTGCCAGGAGAGGGCGATGCTGTTCTGAGAAGCCCAGTCCTTCTTGACCGTCCCTATCAGTGAGGGTCCTGCAAGGCACAGCGCGGATCAGCACAGGGTCAGGCTATGGGGGAAGGCCCCCCAAGCAGGCTGTTCTCACACCAGCAGCAGTTCTCATTAGCAGTGAGGAGAGTGAGTGGTGCACTGCAGTCTGAGCCTGGGAAAGCAGGAAAGTGGCCTTTTAACAAGGGTCACAGATGCCAAGTGCTTTCCTGGGGAAGAAGCCCAGCCAGGTTGTCCTTAGAGCTCCCCACTCTGCGGGAAACATGCTTGTCAGAGGTACCTGTAAACACTCCCACATCTGGGGCACCCAAGGGGGGGACTCCATCTGACTTGCAATGCAGGGCCAGGCAGCCATAACTGTCCAAACTGAATCATTCCTCCTGTCCGTCCTTCCTGATCTAGGTGTTTTATTCTCATCTCCACAGTAACGTCAAACCAAAGCCCCAAACAAAGGTAACATGCAGCATATTTCCCCTCCGCTCCTCCCCATCTCACCCCCTTGTCTATTCCTGAAAAGGATCCCAATATTCAGATGTGCTCACAATGTCCCCCCTCCCAATATATATTATAGTTATGACCTTGTTTCCCCGCCCCAGTGTTTACTTCATGGCTACGGCCTTGAGCAAAATATATAAGTAGACATCCGGTCAAATTTAAATTCATTGCGGTAGGTAGTTCTGTTCAACAATCTTTCACAAATTTATGTCTAAGAAAACTTGACTAAACATTTTTATGCATTTCAGTTAGCAACTTAAACCATTCCTAGTAAAAATGTTCCTTCCAATACAGCGTTATTTCTTACACAGACAGCTAGGGATAAATGTGAAATGGGAAATAATAAGACTTTAAAAAGGAGGATTTTATTTCTTTAGCCTAGTTAAAGATTTTTTTCCACAGAAATAGAAATTGCCCATATGCTTAAACTTCAATTATAAACATAATAAACCTGTTATGTTGTTTAAAAACCCATTTTTAGGATGCATTCACCACTATGAATAATAATATTTAGCATGAAGGAAGCTACTGAGATTAGATTTGTATAGACACTTTACAAGCATGGAACCTTTAAATTTTTTAAACACCTAGCGACATCTTTTTTTTCATTTTATAATAACAAAATTCTGCACCGACCTTGGATTCCCAGTTATTATTCATAACAAAGAGGTAGCAAATATTTAACTTGGGAGATTAAATTTGTATAAATCACATTAGCAGCACCGATTGAATTTCTGTTAGGTAAATATCCACCCCACGTACACTACAGTAGCCACTAGGTGATAACGTCTGCTTGGGTAATTAATATCCCATTAGGTGTATAATTGCAGGTATTAGGCAGGGAGTGTTCAATGGGCATTATAAATTCAGAGATTTTAGAGAATGTCACACAGAAGCAACACTGCTTTCTCATTGTCAAAACTCCAGGTCCATCCGTCCCGTCGAGAAGCCCCATATTCATGGCTCTCTGAGCAGCCTGATTCCTAAATCAATAGGGGAGTAACAAATAACAAAATAAGCTATGCACACAGCACGTGCTGTGTATTTAAAGTATGTATGAGATCAAAGATAAATTAGATTTTAAAATCTTTAAAATCTTAAGATGCTCGGTACGACAGAGAAACAGCAATGTGCATATTTTTCCTCAGTCATCTCTCTTTTTGCCATGCAAAGGAACATCCCAGTGAGACTGCAGCCTCTGATGCTCTCAAGCCCCCTCGCACTACGGTAAGACGGCCGACAGTCTGCCGCAGACCCCCTAGCTTTCCACGCGTCTGCCCAGAGACGGGCTCTCAGCCGGGGCCAGCCGACCGGCCTGCCGCAGACAGACGTGGGCGGCCCCCGGGCCCCCAGTGACCTACAGCTTAGCTGCTGCAGCATTACAGCCAGACTGATGTTTAAAGGGTATCGGGGGGGGCCCCGGCTTCATCTCCACGGGTAAACAATCATCATTTGCTCTGACTCATACAGAGAGAATAACACATTCATTTACATTACAGCACATAATCAATGTATAAACAAAAATGCAAACATGCTGACAGTGTTGTATACTTTATGCACTAGTCTCATTGCAAGGTTATTTATTGGGGAGGAGAGTGTAATTCGGTCTCAAATTTTACTGTGATGTTTTATCAGTTTTTGAAAATGATTCATGAAATATGGTTAAATAAAAGATTTACTTTATCGGGCATAAAGTTACATTGGGCAATCTTCAGGGTGCGGTCGGAATTCTGTAATGAAATTGCAACTGCAGAAATTTTAGGCTGTAAGCATTCACAAATAGCGGCACGTTATCAGACATCCCCGGCAGATGGCCAAGTGCTTACTTTTCCAATAATTCCAATAATAATACAGTGAAAATATTTCTTGCCCTTTGAAGAACTAGAGATTTTGGGCTGCTGAGGAACATATTGACTGCAGTTGGGCCGAACTCACCACCGCCAAGCGGGTGGGGGGAGAGACAGAGGGATAGTGTGTTTAGTGCATCTGTGTGTTTTGGAGGTAAGCAGGGGTGTCATTAATGCTGGGAAATGTTCTGTACCCCCCACCACCCAAATGTACGCACACTAATTAGTTTAAACAGTGTGCTCTCATTTATTTTCATTAAAATCGCGCCCCCCCCCTTCTTCCCCGGTAAAGGGTTATACACCCTTTCCATAAATATCCAGTTGGGTGCAGAGCTTTTGAATCACCATTTCAGACCATCAGGCAGTAAGTGTAACCTTTGCTTCATCTTCATAAAAATACATATATGCTAGAGAAAGAGAAAAATGATACTTTCTGCTGTATGGTCTGTGATGAACATGATGATGCGACCCCTTGTAGAAAGAGCTAGAAAAAACCTTTTTGTAATGTAGCTTTCTTTCACACCGAAAAAAAATGAGAAAAATCCAACCCTTCTTTGAAATAAATTTAATCATAGAAAAAGAAATCGGTCATCAAGAAATTATTATTTTTAACAAAAGCACATGTGCCACAATTATTGGCACCCCTGCAAATTATAATGAACACAATGTAACTGGAGTATGCTTCCCATGTAAATTGTGCATCTTTGAGTTGATTGGAGTGAATAGGAACATAAAAGCTGTAAGCCATGACTTCCTGATGAACTGCGGTACAAACATGAGGTGACAGGAGCCAAATTCCCTTAGTCATCCATCAACATGGGAAAGATAAGAGAACACAGACCAAAAGCGGGCGACGTATGTTGACCTTCATAAGTCAGGGAATGGGCATAAAAAATAGCTATTTGCCTGAAAATGCCCATTTCTACTGTTTGGGCAATAATTAGAAAGTGGACATGAACTGGAACTGTTACAGACATGCCTGGAAGAGAACCCAAGTTTATTTTGCCCCCACATACAGCGAGGAGGATCATAAGAGAGGCAAAAAAAAACCCAAGGATGACTATTGGTGAATTATAAGAAAAGGTAAAATCTTGAGGTTACCACGTCTCCCAACCCACCATCCGATGCCACCTCCATGCTAACAGATTATTTGGAAGGTGTGCCAGAAAAAAACCATGTCTGTCTGTCAGTTTCCCACAAACGTAAGCGGCTGGAGTAATGCAATTCATGTCCGTGTGGTATACCTATCCAAAGTTACGAGTCTGAGATTAACGAATGCAAAAATCAACCCTTTTCGCATTTGTCAGGTTTAAGGGTTAAAGCAGCTTGACGTTTATCCTCACCAGTTTCATCTGTATTTGTATAATTAATGTGAGAATATCTTTACAAATAACAAGAAAATGAGTGAAAATAAGGGTAAAACTTTGTGCAGTGTAGTAAAGGCAATCCCTGGGTAAGAGTTAAAATGCACTAGTTTGTAAGGGTAAACCACAGATTTGACCTCACCATCTCCCATGATATATTTTTACAACTCCCACTGATCCTGATATGCTACATGGATACTATTTTGTTCACAAACATCCTTGCACTATAGTAAGAAATCCTTTATGTCATTCGCACAAGTACAGGTACATTGGAATTCTTCTCTTTGCCTGCCACATCTTGCTCTCCATAGCATGGGGGTCACAGCTCAGCATCAGCACATCCAGAGCTGGGGGTTAAGGACCTTGCTCAAGGGCCCATGGACATGTGACTGTTCTGTCAAGGCTGGGGCTTGAACTAGTGATCTTCCGATGAGGGGCACAGACACTGAGTGGCCACTGAGCCACTCACCACTCTCTGGTATATAGTAGTTTGGGTATATAGTGGTTTGGGTATATAGTAGTTTGGGTATATAGTGGTTTGTTCTTTCATTAGAAACACAGTCTTACATTCTTTAACTCCTGCGAGATAAACACATACCAACAGACAATGATGAAAGATTTGAAAACAAACATATGGTATGTCTCATAATTTACACACAACAGAAGCAGCTAGGGAAATGCATTACTGCAAAAGAAGCTAGGGAAATGCGTTACTGCAGAAGAAACTAGGGAAATGCATTACTGCAGAAGAAGCTAGGGAAATGCATTACTGCAGAAGAAGCTAGGGAAATGCATTACTGCAGCACTTCACAGAAAACAGCAGATGTGCTCCAATAGCGATAACTGCCTTTGAGTGACAGCTTTCCAGCCTGTCAAACTGTACCCAGTCAAAAATATTCACCAGAAAGGGCTGAGGTAGCTGCTGGAGCACTCTGAGTCACCGAATCCTCACTTAACGCTCCGAAACATATGGTGGAAATCACAGCTACCTACAGACAGTAAATGAATGAGCACAAAAGGAGAGACCCTTTCAGTAACCTTTCACAGCTACTGTCATGAGGCAGGTAATCCATTTAAAAAACACAGACCTGTTCTGCTCTACAGAAAACACTCAGGGTTTTACAGTCCAGAAACTAGTGCCACCATTCCTGTCACCTACAAGCTGCTTTTTAGTATACAACACCTATAATATGGCATACAAACGTGTATATTTTTGACAGGCTGTAAGTTAATTAATATTCCTAGGATCCAGATTAAAGGATTTCCACAAGACCATTATTGTAACACCTCAGTGTCAGTGCAGTGACATCAGTTACCAAAGCACTGGCATTATCGACATAACTGCGCATCAGTCCGTCCTTCCACCCAAGGAATGCGGCTCTACTGCTGAGTTAAATAATTAAGCCCGTAAATCATTTGAAAATATAATTTTCTGCAGCTTCCTGTGTGTAAGATCCAATGTAGCTCACCACAGTGACATCGTAACAGAGGTCAGTCAGAAGCAGCACAGAATACTGTTAGTGAAAATAGACAGAAGATTATAAAAGCCATTCACGATGCACAGAAATGAAATAACCATACAGTAAGAAAAAAGAGCCCGATATGACAGAAAAAATATGTTTCATTATAAAAGGTCTGATAACTATAGAACATTGAGTTATATAAATGTTGAACATTTTCAATGTATATTCAGTATATACTCAGTGGCCACTTGATTAGAGTAGAATAGCAGTGCTTTATTCATCCCTGTGGGGAAATTGGATGGTTTGACATAGCCCACGTACTTGAGAGACACAGACATACATTTACATATAGGCAAGAACGTTTTGGGGTCAGAGCACAGGGTCAGCCAGCGTCTGTCACCTGTGGCACTGAAAGGCCCTGCTCAAGGGTGACCTGCCAGGCACAAGCTCAGATACTTAACCCATTGAACTGGTCCTTAACAGGAGAGCATTTTGCCTCCAGAAGTGCTTTAAAGGCAGCTTTTCCGCACCCTGCTGTACTGACCTGATACTTTCACACTTGTGGTCTTCTTTGTCAGTTGGCCATTCTCCTCTCGATCTTTTCCATTGACAAAGTGTTTTCAACCATAAAATTATCATTGACTAGACACTTTTTGTTCATCACCTCATTCCCTGTAAACTCTAGGCAATTTACTGGAGTGTTATAGCTCTCGTACTGAAAGACATGTTCTAGGACTGACCTGGATGGAAGGACACGCAGTTCTGTGCGGCACAGTGGCTTAGTGGTTAGAGAGGGCTTATGCCAGCAGGTTTCTGGGCCGAGGATGTGAAGTTCACGCCTTCTCCTCTGTCGATCTGGTACTTCGGTGCCCACTTACAGGCTAAAGGACCTTAGAGTGAACCTGTGACAGAATGGAATCCTGCCCAGCTCACCCACCCTTGTGCCTGGTACTTTATGAGACCGGCCCCAGGGTATATGTGACCCTGTATTGGATGAGGAGTCAGTATAAGTATGGAGAGACATATTGTACTTTTCATAACATCAACATAACTTACTGAGGGCCATTATGCTATTATGGTACATCTACCTGTCTGTCTGTCTGTCTGTCTGTCCATTTTGACTGTATGTTACTTCTTGCTGGTTTAAAGGTTGTGGATGAGGCCAGAGTTTGGCCTGGTGGACTAAAAAATCTGGAGAAAATTGTATGGGCTGATTGTGTAACCTCAATTTACAGAGTTACATGATAACAATAAATAAATAAAGAAACAAATAAATAATTGAATAAAGGAATCAACTTGTCCTAAATAGGAAAGAAAGTACTAATCATAGAACACTGTCCTTCGTGGATGCAGGCAGGGCAGGCCCAGTCTACAGGGGACATGGGGCACCAGTGCATTAGGGGGCACAAAAGAGCAAGTGACAATCAGAAGAAATACCTCAGGGTTACATTCTTGTGAAACATACACTAGCTAATTGTCAGCCAGATACCACATACAACTGACAATTGTTTTAATATAAATAAAGTGAGGTAAGGGGAGGCACTCAGCAAAATCTGGGTCAGCATGTGAGAACACACAGGGCTGACCCTGGATGGATCCGAAAGCAAGACATTACTAGGAAGGGTTACATTCCTGTAAGAAGTGCTTAAAGAGGACCAGGAACACCAAGGGGGGGGGGGGGTATGAGGGAAGTATCACATTCCTGTAAGCAGTGCTTAAAGAGGACCAGGAACACCAAGGGGGGGTATGAGGGAAGTATCACATTCCTGTAATCTGTGCTTAGAGGGGACTTAAGAAGTACCTACATGTCAAAGGAAGCTGAATGTTTTCTCAGCATTTATGACTCTCAAATCCAGTCACGTTGCTGTTTAACAAGCCAACATGGCAATAAAAACCCAACATGACGATAAGTATGACTGAATAAAAATTGCACAAATATTAGGGGTGAGCCAAACATCGGACATAAGAACGTGGTACAAATAATGTGTTCTTTCCAAAGCTTATAGTCATCCAGGCATTATTGAGGCATATCTCTGACTGTCTTCAGTTCTGTTTTCTCATTAGATTTCAGGGAAGTAGCAATGCTCATTGCTCTGCTACACATACTGTCAGTCCCACATAACCCCTATAAGTCTGTTTTACAAAACAGGATTTCTTGATTAGCCACATTTTGGATTTAAAGTTTGGTCTAAATGTAAATGGAAAAAGATAACGTCAATTTAATCTGGGGTACCTTAAATACGAGTTATCCAGCTAAAGAAGAAATCAAGCATCATGAAACAGGATATTTCTTGTGCCTGTCACCAGTCACTTGTGCACAAGGAGTTTTCCAAACATCCATGCATCTTTTAAGTGTTTGACCTGCATTGCATGCAAATCACTACAACACTCGTGTAAACACTGCACTCTTGTGTGTCATATTGTGTGTTTCCTGTGCTCACGTGGCTTGTGTACCTTGCATGAGATGTACGTTTGCTTTGCGTAGTTCTGTTTACTCGTTCTCCCTTGTGTGCACTTTAAAAGTTTTCTGTGTTATCTAACACACTTATACTTAATTGGCATTTGGCAGGCAATGTTGCTTCCCCATACACACACACACACACACACACACACGCACACGCATGTAGGGTAAACATATCCTTATGGGGACCGCTCATTCATTTCAAAGGGAAAAATGCTAATGCTAACTATGACAAC
>JAODUD010000098.1:886018-902369 GCA_026784285.1 Stomatorhinus walkeri
GATGGGGGGCCTGGCAGCGAGGGGGGGGGGCAAAGCACACGGGGTATAATTAACAGGAAGTACTACTTTTGATAGTATTTTCATTTACTTATTCTAATACATTTCTTATATCTAATACTTTTATGCAAAGCGATGTACGATTTAAAAACCAGGGTCAGTCAGTCCAGGGTTTGGACCTCGCTCAGGCACCCGACACTCTGCCAGCCCAGGGATTTGAACCAGTGACCTTCTGGCCAAACCCGCCAAATTTTAAAGATCAAATTAAGGTAACATATTGTTTACCTCCTTTATACATTGTTGTTATGTTTTTCAGCTTGCTAAGTCATTAAAGTAAACTCTGAATGTTAATTTACATTTTTAAATATTCAGGTTGGTTTATCTTCATGATATGATCTAAGTCAGCATTTTCGCTATTCATAGTTTAAAACATCAGTGTTACTCCATTCCCATGTATGACTGATGCTATATTTATATATAGAGTGGTGATCAAAATTACAGAAAAAGAGAATCGTTTCCTCAGAGTCACAGCTTGTCCAAATGCAAACATGAATAGATGAGATGTATTATAGTCATATTTCACCAGTGAAAGCCAGGATGCATCAAAAAATAAAGGTTTAGACAAGAAATTTGAAGAAGGCATTTTGCAAGATGGTAGACCTCTCCAAGTTCCTGAAAGCCTGCAATGTCAGGTTGTTCAGATGAAGGCTGACAGGATGACCCTTTTAGCTGCTGAAAGAGAAGTTTGTCATTCCAAAAGCTTCATTTCTCATATATTGAAGCTGTACAGTAGAAATAGGTTATTCAAGTTATTCAAAGGCTGCTTGCCCACATATGACAAGCATGTGAACAGGGATCTGTTCATGAGCTGGAATTGCTCACCAAATTAGTTCTGTGCAGTCAAGAACTTGTCTTGGCAGGGTCTCATCGTCCGGGACAATATGGACTGAAATCCCATTCCGCAGTGACCAAGGCACTCACCAGCAAGAAGACTGAAAAGGCGAGACTAGCCCTTTGCTGAGGAGCACTTTGTGTGGACAGAGGAGAACAGGTCCAGAGTTCATTTCAGTGGTGAAAGCAAGCTTAATTTAGTTGGTTCAGATAGGAAACATTATTTGTGGTGTTGAATTGAGGAAAGACTCCAGCAAAAGTGTGTGAAGAAGACAGAAAAGTTGGGAGGGGTAAGTATCATGGGTGGGGTATGTTCTCTGCAGCAGGAGTCAGGTCTCATACGGCTACATGGTCAGGTGAATGCTAATGAGCATCAGAACCTCCTTCACCAACATGCGGTTCCTTCCCTACGAGCATCAGCCAATCAGCCAGTCATTATATACAAGAAAATGCCCCTTGCCACACTACCAAACGAGTGAAGCAATTCCTCAAAGCTGAAAACATCAAGGTGATGAAAAGGCCCACCCAGAGTCCTGATCTGTATCCTATCAAGAGTCACTGGAAGGCAACTGGTGACAAAATTATGGCAAACAAACCTACCACAGTTAAAAAAAATTGTGGATGAAACTGGAAGACGAGTGGAACAAAATCAAGTCAGAGCAGCGTGAGAAAGTGAGTATGTCCTGTGGACACCGACGTGCCAGTCCCTGGAAGCAAAGGCCTCTATGCTTCCTAGTCATTTCTGAGAGTTGTATCCATCAAAAAAAGTTGACAGAATTCATTTGTAGGATTCTCCTACAAAAAAATGTTAAACCATTCTCTAATTTTGAATGCATGCCTTCTTCAGATTTCTTGTTTAAACCATTTACTGTGAGGTGTGCCATAGCTTTCACTGATGAAACGATTAATATACAACTATTTCTATTCATGTTAAAATAAGTTTGAATCTGGATAAGCTGTGACTTTGTATATTATACATTTTTAATGCCACTGTATGTACATGAGACACGTACTGATGATCAGTAAGCTGGCAGCTTGACAGGGTGGCAGAGATAGACCTATAGGCATCTCATGTCAGTGGCTGCAATGTGGGGTTCAGCAGGACGCTGGACAAAGGCCACGCCATCACCACGCTGCCCTTGTAGGGCATCAGAGCTCAGAGTCGTCTATACAATAAACCTGTTCCCACAAAAGATCTTTGTGAGCAGGTCTTCAGGTGGACACACACCCTCAGAACCTGTCGCCATCCTACTGTATTATTCCAGTAAGCTTCATCACGCCACAATTGCATCCCGTCCATCAGCTGTCTGTTCGCCTCCCGCACCCGAGTCCCGCTTTTTAATCTCCTGGCAGATAATGGCTTTTTTGGATCAGAAATGCGAAACGTGGGGCTACTTTTCCCCCTTGAAGGCATCAGCCTCACGATCAATCGTATCGTTTATGTTTCAAATTCCAGCTTCAGAAAAAAAATAAAAGAAGTTTTATGCATCTTTATGCTCATTCTCAGGTTTTGAATGATCGAACATAATTATCATTCACTGTTGTTTTTCAGGGAAACAGCTATGAAATGGTACCAGTTAAAAGTCTGGGCACACCTTCTTTTTATAATTTCGTCTCTATTTAATTTGTGTTATTTGGCTTATAGTAAAAGGCATCGAGACCATGAAGTAATACATATCAAATACTGCAACAACCAACAGAAGTGTCAAAAATCTCAAAATTGTCTCATACTTTTCAAAACAGCCCCCCCCCCCCCCCCCCTTGCGTCAATGGCAGCATTGCAGACTCTTGGCATTCTTTCAACCAGCTTCCAGATGCAGCCACCTTTAATGCTTCTCCAGCTCACCCTAAACAGTACTGTAGAGTTTGGGTCGGGGACTGTGGGGGCCAGGTATTGTGTACCAGCTCTCTCTCTCTCTCTTTCCTTGTTAAAATAAAACTCACTAAATAACCTGGAAACTGCAATATCTTAATGAAAAGCAAATGACTTTTAGTAAGTGTTTCCAGACTTTTGGCTGGTGCTGTAACTGAAGTGGAAGCTGGCTTACAGGCATCTAGTAGGAGGATGATTTGTACGCTGATTATAATCACCCATCACTCATTATATTAGACATATTTTCCTGTTCATTTCACTAGATTTCCCTCTTTTCCTCACTTTTTTCCGTCCACCTTTCTTGGAATGAACATACCTCTGTCACCGTCCACTTTCCATTATTCCTGAACATAAAGGTACAAATGGCCCATGCTTCCCTGCACAAACGGTCGCTCATCTACACTGTCAATGTGTGCATCTCTCTGTCACGTGACTCTGCGTCTGAACAAAGAGCAGATTCCGGATGGCTGCATTCTCCAGTGCGTGTCCGTCCTCATAATGAATGTTAGTGGCTCTTGCAGCACCAGCACCCCCCCCTGCCCCCACGCCTGCTCTGTCAAGAGTCCTTTCGCCAATTTGCATTACAGTCAGATAGCTTTTTAATTGACAATAAATTGCTCTGGCTAAACTGTGATTTCATGCAAACATTAAGCTGTAATGACATGGCGGTGAATCATTTATGAAGACTTAGAATCAGAAACAACAAGCAATTATTAATTCTAATCCCAAAACATTGCATTACCCAGTTTCCTTTTATATAAGCTGGGCCACTAATATCACTGTTTTTTCAGTGGTGTACAGACATAGTGCCACACACAGAGATACGCGTGAATGAGGGTCGAAACCCCCCAAAGACAAATTCCTCATCAAGAACACAAAGAGCCTGGAAGATTGGCATTCCTGGGATGCTGCCGCTTACACTTACCCCCCAACACAATTATGCGTGTCCCTAAACGTGTGCACGAACATCGAATTACACAAAACTATGTGTGTGCGCGTGTGTGTGGATTAGGTTTATATTACATTGTGGGGACCATTTTTCAGTATCCCACAAAGATCTGTGAATGCAATCAAAAAAGTATTTTGACTGATTACTTATGGTTAAGGTTAAGGGTTTGGCAGAGGTTAAGGTTGTTATGTTGGGATTAGAGTTTTCCACATAGAAATGAATGGAGAGTCCCCACAAAGATATAATTACAGACCTGTGTTTATGTGCGTGTAACCAAATGTCCTCACCTTTTATTCTGACATTGTGCAGACCACCTTTTCAGTCCCCAGAAGGGGAATTTCATTTTTATAAAAAATCTGTGACTGCAATCAAAAAACTAAAAATCAAAGAAATCTTTTTTTGGTTACTTATGGTTCAGGTCAGGGCTGAGTGGGGGTTCAGGATGTCACTGGTTTTTTTGTCATTGTCATTGATTTTGCCCATAGAAATGAATGGAGAGTCCCCATAAAAACATGAATATAAACATGTGAGTTATAAGTGTGTGATATAAATATATAAACAGAGCTTGAAACATAAAGCAAATACAGTAAGCAATCAATTCATAAATGTTATATATCCATATAATTTGTGCTTGGTACCTAAACCATATTTTATTGGAAAGCTATCAAGGGTGCCATAGTTTCTCAGCAGCGGGGGCTACAATATAGAGGGTTATAACAAAAATCATCTGTAACTTACGGGTACAGGCCATGGTGGGGGGGTCTTTAGGGGCCCTGAAGAATCCCTTCTCACAGGGGCAGAGAGACAAGCCCTCATCGCGGCTGAAACTGTGCGGAGGACACTTGGAGCACCTGATGTTCCCAGGGAACGCTTTGTAGAATCCAAGCCCGCAAGCTGGGGATCAGAAACGGAGACATATGGTCAAGGAAAGCACTTGTAGGCTGGATACACTGGGGATGGAGAAGCGAACCAGAAGCTGACTTTGAAAAGTGACCGGAAGCGGATAAACATCTGCCAAAGCCACAACTTTATTATTAAAGACATTGCGGGTCCAAGACCAGGGGAGACATACATATCCGGCTGTAGAAATGAAGGAAATTCAAGTTATATCATACAAAACAAAATAACCTCCAAAATAATCTTCTAACCAGTTATCCTGGTCTGGGGCCTGTTTTAGGCGACATAGGGCACAAGGCTGGAATGCACCCTGAGTGGAATGCCAGTCCATTATGGGGTAGATACCCATAATTGTAGACAATGGACACCAGACCAGCTGCAAGAACCTGCAAGAACATGCAAAATCCACACATCCAGGGCTGGGGCTGGATTCAACCCCCAACTCTGTGTGAAGCAACCTACCTTACCACTACGTCTCCCCTGCTTTACTACAGTATAACACTACACCTATTAAAACCATAATTTTACTGCAGCAGTACCGCAGCAAATATCTGATAGCATGTAAAAAATGTTGCAGTAATAGTAAAAGAGATTACACCAATATTTCTTTACAGTATTCTATACAGTAATACTTCAATGACTGTAATTTATGCAAAAAGAACTGCAGAAATGATTCCAATACCGCATATGTAAAGTAAGATGCACAGCACAGCACACAAACCTTTCTCACCAAGTGTCCCACACACACTTATCTTGAAAATTATTATCACTAATCTTGATCATTTTATGCTAAATTATGTTACTTACACTACTTGTATGAGGGTAAGATACAAGTCACATGCAAGTTCATTTGTTTTGCTATAAGCAAAAATGCTAATATATTTTTGAACGCTAACAAAAAAAAACATATCTTTTTTTCCTTTTGGGGCAATTCAGTCATACGTCATCTTCCCTCTCAGGCTTTTGGTAACAACTGCCTTTCAAGTGAACTGAAGCTTAATAGTGGCTCACTTCTGTTTGTTTTAATGTTTAGCATATAGCGGCGCTTCTTAGCCGCCGCAGGGGCTTCGCGTAGTGGCCGCCTGAACGCCACACCGCCTGAACGCCACACCGCCAGGTTCCTGAAACACACTGGATGGTTTATTACCGAGACTGAGAGGACCTTAAAATCCCCGTCACATATTCTTAAGCTAACGCAGACACCTGCCCCCACTGCGTTTACAGCCCTTGGGTCTTATGCGTTCCCTGTTCAGGTGGGCTAACTGAAATGAAGGCTATTTGAAAGGATGCACAGAGGTGCGGCAGAGGAGCCGCAAAGCTCCCGCGTCCCTCATACAAGTGACAAATTTCGAAGGGTCCACTGTTTTCCTCACGTTGTTGGTTTAAAGTGTTTTCCGAGACGGAGGCCCTTGTCCCTGTGCACATTTAGCAAATTGCCCTTTCTGGTGTCTGTCACAATACTCATCGATTTAACAAGGTGAAACAAGACCAGGTATTTAAGGGTCTGGGCCTGAAGCAGGGGGAAGCTGTGTGTTTGGCATTTCTGCCCACTGAAGAATTAAAGCGTTCGCAGAGTAGCACAGGCACGGAGATAATCGGCGTGAAACCGCGGCTTCACACTCAGCAGTCCTGGCAGATGGGGGCACATCGCTCCTGCCACAGGGGGCCACAGCACATCACATGCCCTCTAACTCACTGCAGTCCATGAGCTTAAGAAACATTTCCCCCCCACAATGTGATTATTCCCATTATACCTTTGACCACTTGACTGCTTAAGATGTTTTCTAAGTGGAAGATGGGGTACCCTGGACGCTCGGAGAAAATAAACAAAACATTTACAAAGAATTACTGACTTACTGATGGAAAAGTATTCTACAAATGCTTTGAAAAGCAAACATTAGCAAAACGATTTAATAGTAACATCGGTTTTGGTGGCTGTTTTTTGATCCTAGAAGCTATATTGTTGGGGGCAATTGCCCCTGGTGGGGTCTCCCAAGGTAAACAGGTCTTAAGTGAGCCAACAGAACGCAATTCAGAAAGACCCCTGATGAAAAAAAGTTTTAAGGATCATGTGACCTTGCTTGGATTAGGGAGACTAGGAGACCAGGACCCCCACCCTGGAACCTGAATTTACCCTGAGCAGAGCTGTGGCCATTAGGTTGTAGGCACCAGTTATGGCGACAGCCCCCAAACCTGGTGGTGGACAGCAGCGTAAAGGGAGCTGTCAGGCTGAAGAAGGAGGCCTGCTGAGTTTGGTCAGCCTGTGGGACCCCAGAGGCAGCTGACAGGTGGCGGCAGGCCAAGCGGACTGTGGCTGTGGCTGCCGTGGAAACAAAAACTCGGGTGCGGCAGGAGTTCAGTGAAGCCATGGAAAATGACTTCCGGTCAGCCTCAATAAGATTTTGGTAAATTCTCATGTGACTCAGGAGGGGTAAGTAGGGCTTTTCCCATGCTGTTTACAGCAGGGATGGGGGGGATGCTGTTGACTGCAGTGGAAGGAGTAATTTGAGGGTCGCCGAAATCTTACTGACATGCTCTCCATGGAGAAAGGGAACTCAGAGGAGGACTTTCCCATGCAAATGAATGGTTCCAACTGTGTAAGCTTTTTGGAAATGTACCCCTGGTTGTGGAAAACTCACTAGGATAGTAGCAGGTTTATGGGTGCCTGTCGAACCAATCTTCATGTGTTTTGTGGACTTGGAGAAGGCATAAAATCTTGTTCCTTGGGGGGTCCTGTAGGGGGTTTGCATTGCCAGAAGTAAATCAGACTCCTCCAGTGGGTGTTAGATCCTATGAGGGCTATGGACAGAATTTCTAGATGCAGCCAAGGGGTGGAGGGGGTCTGGTTCAGTGACCTCAGGATCGTGTCTTTGCATTTTGTAGTTGATACGGTCCTGATGACATCCAGTGTGCACTGGAGTATTTTTGCAGCTTTGTCTGAACTGAACAGGATAAGGATCCATACCTCTAAGACTGAGGCAAAGGCTCTCAACCAGAAAAGGGTGGATTGCCCCCTCCAGGCTAGAGATGAGTTACTGCCACAAGTGGAGTAGTTCAAACATCTCAGGGTCTAGTTTATGAGTGAGGGAAGAACAGAATGGGAGATCAACAGGTGCATCAGTGAGCGCCAGCAGGTATATGGGCATTGTACTGGTCTGTTGTGGTGAGACTTTCACCAAAAGGTGAAGCCATAGATTTACTAGTGATCTATGTTCCTACCATCACCTACGGTCATAAGCTTTGGCTAGTGACCGAAAGAATGAGATCATGGTTATATGCAGCAGAAACAAGCTTACTTTGGTGTCTAGGGCTTCGAGATGAGGATGAGGAGCTCAAATATTCGGCAGGGGCTGAAAGTACAGCCACTGCTCCTCTGCATGAAAAGGAGCCGGCGGAGGTGGTTTGGGCATCTCTCTAGGATCCCTCATGGATGCTTCCATAAGGAGGCGTTCTGGGCATTGCCCAACCAGGAGGAGACTCCTGGAACACCTTGATCTCCCCCTGAAGGAGCTGAAGGAGGCGCTGTGGAGAGGGAACATCCCTGTGTATCTCTTCTCAGATTGCTGTTGCCGTGACCAGAACCCAAATGAGCAGCAGAAAATGGATGGATGGATATTAAATACATATGTACTCAGATCGTTATGTTACTGGTTGAAGTTTTATAAACTGCAAATATATGTTAATATTGTTCTTGTAATTTCCACGGTAATTACTATTTAAAAAAACAAATAAATTCCTGCGATTGGCAAACTTGCAGAGATATGTGACTGAAGAGTTTTGATACGGGACACCAGCAGGATCACCTGTATTCAGCCCACGGCAGGAGAATCGCTGTGGGGTGGCGCATGGGAGAGGGTGGGGCCCAGACTCAGGAGATGTGCTCATTCTGTGTGTTTCCCAAAGTTAATGAGCTTTGGAAGTCACCCAAACATCAGAGACCCTTCTTTAAGCAGCCCGGATGACGCTCGCAGCACTGGTCCAGCAGATGTGCAGGGACCTCACCTGTCCATGGCTGGGGCCCGGGCGTCCTCGACACGACCTCCGTGAAGGCCTTCCTCCCTGTCTATCCGCTCCGCCACGCTGCCGAAGACCAGCGATTTCAAGAGGAGCACAATTCTGCAGCATTTACTTGCAGACCCACGTGAACAAATGTTGCAGAATAGTTCAGCTCTTAAAATCAAGCCATGAGATAGGAGTGACTGGGAGTCCTTGTAGATGTAGTACAATCACTACAGATGCTGCATATTAGGCACCATAAACCCCATAGGGTACGTAATGTGAGTAATAACACGTGTGGTATGTATACTGACTGCCGGCAGTGCGGCTACAGGATGGGGCTTCACCACACATCAAGCAGCTGACAGCTGATCCTCCAGGAGCATTTTAGCCAGCTCAGCTCTGCCAGAGGTAAAGGATTGGCCCTGACACCATCTGATTCATCAAACCTGGCTGTCAGAGTATCCCTCGCTTAGCCGAACCGCTGACCTGAATTCCCTGCCTGCAGAGTGCATAAGCAGCTTCTCGCGCACGCAGAGCGTTCAGTGAAAAGGCATTCCAGAAAGATAAAGTTCAACTATCTCCAAAGACAACGACTTCTGACTTGGCAATAACACTAAATCAAAAATACATCATTATTATTACTGTTATTATTACTGTGGCTGAGAGACTATAGAAATATTTTGGTAAAATGGGCACTATAAAATAAAGTATGAAGTAAAAAGTTTAAAATTGTTATATCAGATTGTGCAACTGAAGCACCTTTAGAATCTAACCATAATTTTACCCTATTTGCCAAGTCTAACAACAAGGTGTGAGGAAGTAACAGAACACAGCCGCATATGGTTATCATCAGTTTAAAATACATTTTAAAAGTCCCTATTTTCCATAAAAGCAAATGGAGTATTGCTGTAGAACTGCAGGATATATATTATGTCATAGAGGAGTCGGGAGCATTTTAAATGTGGGGGGAGGGGGCACACTGACATACAGTAAAACTAATATTTTATTTAAAATGTGGGGGGGTCCAAATGAATAATTATGAAATGTGAGGGGGACACGACCCTGTCGGATTTAATGGCGACGACGCCCATGCCAAGTCATGGGGAATATAAAGGTGGGCGAATCAATACAAGTAAAATGGCAGACGGTAAACTGTACAGTACAAGGAAAAGCAGAAACAGTGACCTTTTTCTTGTGCAACGAAATAATACACAGGTACTACTGAAAGGAATTATTTTGCTTTCCAAACAAATGTACAGGTTAGTATTACAAAATGTGATTTCATGTATTTGTTATTGCTCAAACTAAAATGAGAAAAAACAGAGAATAACCTTTCAAGGATTTTGTTACTTATTTGTGACTGACATTACCTACTCCCAGAGTAATAATCCCTCTGTAAGTACGTTACCACTCCACTTCCACCGTGTTTGCACTGACACACACAGCAGTGTTGCCACCTCTTCAGCTCCGAGACTCCTAATGAATATTTCTCATTAGGAGATTCTTGATCAGCGCTTTCTCTGCTGTTCACTTGCTGTACATTATCTAATGCTATGATCAACATGCTTGATAATTAACTAAGTAATATGCTTAATTAACTTTGACAGTAATGATGATACATGAACACAATGCCATATTTTACCTCAGACACAGAGCACTGATGTTTTAACTGAGAACGAAAAAAAATAATTTAAATTCAAGAAATGCTCACCTTGTTACTGTGATATGTACAGCATAGCCAAGACCCTATTAAGCAGACATTTAACCTGGTGTCTTTGCAGCTATTTTTTGTCCATTTAAAAAAGGACACGAGCAGTCATATGCAGCTGATAAATGACCAGTGAGTGTGTGTTGCAAATTAATGTTCATATAAATATGCCTAAACAATCTCATTATTATTATAAGGGTGCTACAGGGAAACACAGTTCATGGCTATGCTGCGGGTTGATATTTTATTTGCAGTGTTGGGCATTTCAGGTCCAGAAGCTACAAATCCAGACCATGGTTTTGATTCTACCAACCAGCTGAGTATGAAGAGCCACAGTCACAGAGTACTCAGCTGATTGGGAGAAACAAAACCATGGTCTGGATTTGTAGCTTCTGGACCTGAAATGCCCAACACTGTTTATTTGCCAGTAGATGTAATTCAGTGCTGGTTGTATGACTCTTCCAGCATTCCAGCTGTCCCATCTCTGCTTCCACCCTGTCCATTTAAAAAGGGGGACATGTATTTTCAACCTCCCTGCCTGGCCATCTGCAGGAAGATTGAGCTGTAACGGAATAAATAATTTGCTAAAAGTTTGTTGCATTGATTGAATCTTTATGAAACAGCATGCAGAGTGAACTGAGTTTTGTCCTTTGTTGTGGCCTGTTGATTTCGGCACTGTATCCACAGAGGACTAACCCCGCTCTGTAATCAGTTTTCATTCAAGTCCCGCTTTACCTCATGAAAAAGGCTGTTCCAGGATAAACACATTTTCTTACTTTTTTGCTTCCATGCTGTTGTGCTTAAGAAGTCTAAATCTTGTTTAAGAAGACAATTATTTTTGTTAATCACTCATCTGTTGACTCTGAATTGTTTTAGTTTTGTTTTTAATTTATTGTTTGATTAACCTTCTTATAAGTTAATCAAAGGCTTTGTCTCATGGGAGAAGAAAAAACTGCAAATGAAATGGCCTCATTGATGAAGCACTAATGCTTTGCACATAATCCTCCTTCGGCTCCTGTTTAGTATGTCTAGCCTGAGACGATTTCAAATTAGGTTAAGAAAGTCTTTATAAGTTTGAATAAAGCAAGACAAATAATGCTGGAACTGTTGAAAGTGACATTCGTACCAACACACAACACCAGAATATAATTACATTTGGCCTGTTTTGCAGTTTCTAGATATGTTTCTTGCTGTAGCTATAATACCATTTAAAAGATATCATTTGTATCCATTCACCAGCGGCGACAGGGAGCTTTTGGCACTGGGTAGCACGTGGGACGGTAACCAGCTGAAATTGTTTCCCATCTGCATCATGTCTGTCAAATGCCCCCGAGATGCTCTTTTCTAGAGAACACATTTGTTTTCTCCTTCTGATTGGCACTTATCCTACATATATATGCTGCAATCTGATTGGCAGCTGTTAAAAGAGGGCGGAGCAGAACTGGAGGAGTCAAGTGAGGGGATTTAATTTGGAGATAAAACACCGAGATAATGCTTATCTGTGTGAACTACCATAGCAGTTCAGCCCATACATAAGCATGCAGTGCGTATTCTGTGCATTTCACTTATGGGAGGGTGATATGGAGCTGGTGACCATTCTACCTTCTCAGATGGCACTGGCAATTCAATATACAACTGAAAACAACAACTTGAGACAATGACCTCAAAGAATCAGAGCAGCACATAGATTTGCAACAGAAAGTACATTGACCAGAAAAGCACCATCTCTCTCAGAAAGACACCTGAATAAAATGGCATCAAGCGTCCAAAAACAGTGCACATGGTTACTGTTAACAACCCAAGGAACGCTAATCGTGTGGCAGAGAGCAAGCGACTTTTATTTTGCCTTTTTGAAAAATTGTGAAACTCTGTGCCTTTTTCTGCACCTTGCTTGGCAATTTTCCTCCTGGAGACTGCACGGAGGGGAAGGTAATGCAATTCTGCAACAGCAAGATCACCATTTTTCAGAAAGCAGTATAGAAAACTTTCTGAATACCTCATCATGCCAACCAGGGGTTGTTATGGAGAAAAAAAAATGCACAGACATAGATGCAAGCAGATTCTCACATTGTGCAGAGCGGACAAAGTGCGAAATTCTTTCCCTCCTATACATTGCAGGTAGAGTGAAATACAAAATACAGAAATGCCGTATATTTAATCTCCTAAAGAAATTGGTTGGCCATTTTATTTGAAGTAGCTGTGCTCTCTCATGTTTCTTCTGCAGAGTATATTTAGAGACTCATAAACTACTAATTTGTGGGACTGTATGATAAATCATGCCTTAGGAATTAATACTAGTATAATTAGGCGAGGGATTGTGATGATATTTTTGCCGCATGTGCATTATTTCCAGACCAGAATGAAACTCAATTGGACAAAACATTAAATGAGGGTCTGGGGTGTCTTCTGTGAGTCATTAAGGTGGCCACTTTGTACTTTCATTATACTCACGATTTTATTACTCTGGAATATTTCATTTTTGCAATGTATTTAAACCCCTTGCAAAACACTTTTAAAAAATATGTACTATAACAGAAAAAAAAGAATTGTACAGTAAATGTAATATGCAGCTTCATATGATCAGTGGACAAAAATTATAGTGCAGCATATTTCTGTGTGAAACACTTGACTGTTGGTCATTTTTCACTTAGTTGAAGCATTACATGTGCATAAAAGTCAAAACATTAAGGTCCACTGAATATGGATGTTTCCCACAATCTATATTTTAAAGAAGGGAATACGATCCAAATGTTAAGCCAGCAGCGATACGGCTTATAATTACATTTGCTTCCCCCACACACACTGGAAGTAAATTCTGAATATAACCTATAAAAAAGATGAACTCTAATAGTAACACATCGTATGATAAATGGGGCTGTTCGCCTATAATTGGACTTTTCCTGCTTGCCTAATTGATGTGCCAGTATTTTGTATGTAGGGGGAAAATTCCTTTAAATGTAATCATATCAAATGATGAAATGGCACTTAAGAAATGCTGTGGAACTGCATTTGCAAATAATTAGGCGACTACGAAACGAAAATGCATATGAAGTAGCTCATTAAGAGAGGGGTTGGGCAGGACTCGCACTGGAACCTACTACATGCCAGCCATCTAGACAGGCGGAAGTAAGAACTGCAGTTCATTATTTTCAGAGAATGGTCCAGTCACCTGCATGGTGCAGAAGCCCTGTTTTGTGGTTTTTTCTCTTGCTAGTTCTCAAAAAAAAAGGGATATCAAAATAGCCGCTGACAGGAGAATTGCCAGTTACGTGTTTGGATCAGATTGCATGGTATACAAACCACACAATTCATCTAAATCTACCCCGTGTTTTTAGCCCAAAAGAACAGTTTAGATGGAGGTCATCAGAAATCACTTACATTAACACATTTTTAGATTAATGAGACATAATATTCATTATGAGCCAGCAAGGTGACTCAGTGAGTAGCACTGTTGCCACACGCATCCCAGGTTGGGGGTTTTAATTCCACCTGTGGGGGGGGGGGGGAATCATTATTTTATATTGTGAGGACCAAGTGTTTGTGAATGCATTAGAAAAACTAAAATAGCCGAAAGTCCTGCATCTTTTTTGCTTACATATGGTTAAGGTTATCGCTGGGTAGCGGTTAAGGTTGCCACTTGGACTGGGGTTATGTCCATAGAAGGGAATTTGGAGTCACCAAAAAAATATATACCTAATCCCTGTGTGTAGGTGTGCATGTGTGTGTGTGTGTGTGTGCGATTTCTATGTTCACCCTGTGTCATGTTGATTTTCTCTGAGTTCTCTGGCTTCCTCCTGTAGTCGAAACACATGCAGTTAAGGTAATTAGTATCCCTAATTTAACTATAAATTTAGCATTGCTAATTTGCCTATTGGGTGCATGCAAAAGGCCTGTGTTGCACTGGCATCCGGTATGGATCCCACCCCTGCCTGGTGCCCTGTGCTGCCTGGAATGGGCTCCAAACCCACTGCACTGGGTAAGTGGGTGGATATTTGTTACTGCCAGCACCCTCTGCAGATGCACAAGCATTTGTGCAGCCTGAAGTGGAAGGCAGGAGTCCCACATCCACAAAGCAGCACGCAAAGTCGCTGTCAGCAAGCGCGGCTCCCGCGTAAAGTTGGCCTCCTTGTCAGATCTGAAAAAGGCAAGTTAAGACCTCAGCCTGTTTGTTGCTGGACATTTACGAGGCTTCAGGGTCTGCCTGGGCTGAAGAGGATGAAAATAACAGAAGTGTGAGAGAAAACAAACTATAAATGGCTGTCTGTTACTGTAAGAAACTCATGTTGTACATAAGCCAGACTGTCTCTTTGTATGCAACACCAATCAAGCTGTAACTGTGAAACTGGTTTGTGCCAGACCTCTGGCTATCTCTATAGTCCTCGTGTTTTTTTTTACTACTTAGCACAACGAGGTACTGGGTGTGTTTTACTACAGGTGGATTAAGACAACGATTGTGCCCATTGGTTACTGAGGAATGGACAGTGTATGCTCATTGGTTATTAAAGAATGTAGAGTGTATGCTCATTGGTTATTGAAGAATGAACAGTGAATACTCATTGGTTACTGAAGAATGGACAGTGTGTGTTCATTGATTACTAAAGAATGTAGAGTGTATGCTCATTGGTTACTGAAGAATGGACAGTGTGTGCTCATTGGTTATTAAAGGACGTAGAGTGTATGCTCATTGGTTACTAAATAATGGTCAGTGTGTGCTCATTGGTGTCTGGAATCAGATGGGTGCTTCCCCCAAGCTTAAGAAACAACAATTCTCCATTGTCTGTCTCATCAGAAGCCAACCTACATAGATACATACATACCGTATGTCTGTATTGTGTAACACTGCTGGCTATATAATTTATTCACATAACAGAAGACAACTTAGAACTTATTATTTCCATGACAGAGAGCTACCTGGTACAATCTCCGGCTAGAGCTGCATGAAGTCCGTTTCATTTTTACTACACTTGTACACAAATACACAGCTTGCCTGTGAGACTCCTTAATTAATTGAGATAATCATGGTCACGCACCATTCAGACGCCTGTATTGATGTGCTGGACACTAAATAAAACGCAGTGACAGATAAGGAGATTGTCCTTGACCTAGTATTCATGGTTTGTTTCACTGGCTATATGTAGCTTTACGTACCTCGTTAGAGAATTGGACTGTATGTAAGCCTTCTCCCTGGGCCATCTGAATGGAGCGCGTTTACATTTAGCTTTCAGAGATACGGTGACGTTAACAGACACCTTCTGCTTAAGTAAAGACCATAACCTCAAACTGGTAAATAATAAAGTATAATTAGGGACAGAGAGCTGGTTTGGAATTATTGCAAAGTGTATCCAATGGAAATAAAAATATACAGTGGAACCTTAATTAAAGACCAGGAGGATACTGAAATACAAATTTCTGCTAATTAGTAGGGCCAGACAAAGTACTACATTGAATCCAATGCTTATAAAAGAGACAAATTAGCAGATCTTTACAAACATATTCATGTGTTTTGTTCAAGGTTATCTATACGCACTTTTGCCAGTGATAGGAAAAATAATGGTGCTGGAGCAGATTAATCACTCGCTCTGTGCCCACAGACAAGGAAGCTGCAGATACTGAAGCCCAGGTAACCTGATGAGAATAATTACCTTACTGGGGATAAATGGGGTCAGTGGGTGGATCTGATACAAGATTAAGGAATCTGAAGTGTCCCCACAAGGGAGCAATTGCAGTATTTACTGCTTTATTACTCTTTCTCGTTTACTTCTGTTCAGTCACAACATCATTTTACATTTGTAATAGCTAAGAAAAGTGTCTCACATAACAGAGGCTTCATCCCAAAACGTTCACAATTCTAATAGCGAAAGTGCTGCAACCAAGAGCTCAGAACAACTGTATTATAGAAACTGCCAATCCAGAGCTATCCAGATCTGATTTGGGTACTGCAAAAAGTCATAGAGACTGCCAATCCAGAGCTATGCAGATCTGATTTGGGTACTGCAAAAAGTCATAGAGACTGCCAATCCAGAGCTCTGCAAATCTT
>JAODUD010000098.1:905181-917632 GCA_026784285.1 Stomatorhinus walkeri
TGCCCATTGCTTCCGGGTAGGCTCCGGACCCCCCGCGACCCAGTAGGATAAGCGGGTATAGAAAATGGATGGATGGAATACTTAATCCAAAGTAGGGGTGGGTGATTATCCCAAGAAATCATATCACAATCTTTATAACACACAATCAATATAGGATCAGAAGTGCAAACTTTCTCCCCAGTTTTGAAATTTACTGTCAAGAATACCCAGACTCGAATAAACTAACAGGCCTAAGACTTGTCTATTGGCACCATTTAAAACACAATATTGCATTAAGACACTGTTTCCAAAATTGTAATTAAATCCTGAGTTAAACTTTATTTAAATATTAAACAAAGTTGTGTCAGATGCTTCCTTTTAAGCTGGTTTAATAGATTTGTCATATTACCTCTGCAAGTGGTGACCAAGGGCTGCCCGATTTGCACCTCACACATCTGCATATACATAGCACTACATTGTACGGCATATTTTACGACCGTGCCCAATTTGTACCACCTCGTTTCACAACATTTTCATGACCCAACCTGATCCCATTAGTATTTCTTCTCACAACATCTGGTTAATTTAATGGTCAGTCTGGTGTTTGTTAAGCCGGGTTATTAGCGGTAAATAATAAATAAATAAATCAGTCTTTCCAAACAAACCAGTTAAATAAAATTTTAAAAATAAAATTACAAAATTCTGACTGGCAGCCATCTTGAATCATGCACTTCCAGTTTACTTACATAGAATAATAAAGCATAAAACATTTTTGCTCCTTCCTAACTCTCAGGGAACTGGAAGGGAGCAAAAAACGTGGACTGTCTGGGGGTCCCTGAGGACTGGTATCAGAAACACTGCTATACGCTTTAACAAACCCAACTGCTATAATAAAATAGTTGTAGTTGTGTGTCCACACGAGATGAAATAGACTAAAAAAATAAACCACTAATAGAATACAATAGTGATACAATATTCCTGTGAACCCCGCGGGGCAATTCTCCATTTGCCTAGCCCTTCTTGCTCTCCATGAGACACACAGACACATATGCAGGTGAGAGCAAGCGTGATAGTCACAGCGCAGGGCCAGCCAGCATGCAGTGCTCTTGGAGCGGGGAATTAAGTGCCTTGCTCAAGGGCCCAATGGGCCCCAGGATTCAAAGGAGCAACCTTCTGATCTCAGGCATGTCATAGATCCTGACCCGCTGAGCCACAACCTACCCCCCATTCAGGAAATGGAGGAGTGTTCCTGTCCAGCCAAAACTGGAGACATTTCAGAATGTCCACCAATGTTTCCGACTTTGCATTCTTCCATGACTCTTCCGGTTTGATCCTTATTAGTGGACAACAGTCATGCTATTCATGTAAAGGGTGATTTAGCAGGGAAGCATCTTACCCTGGAGCCTAAGCAGTAGCAGCATGAACGGGAAACAGTAGAGCGACCTGTCAGGACAGGTAAACGTTAAGCTTGCAGTGGCAGCTTCCAATAAAAGACACTTCAGAACATTCTGGTGCATCTTAATACATTCATGTGCCTCTTAATCTCACAGCTGGCCTCGCTTCCCTGCACCATTGGAGAGGGCCTTTGAACCTTGTACTCCCGCCTGTACTTGCTTGAATGCAATCATGCTCACTGACACAGCTCCGCTCTCCCGTGACACCTGTCCAACAGGACCAGCGATTCTGCTGTCTTCCAAAGTGGATGCTCTCAATTCCATTGAGCGGCGGCAGGGAAAATGGACAGCTCCCACATCCCGCCCTGTCACTGGACAGCTAACGGCCGGACCTGCCAGGGTGACAGGTGACATGAAACAGGGTGATAAATCACTAATCACTTTAGTGTCTGCCCCTTGTCTCGTACAGAGTACTTTGAGTTTAAGGGGTGAAGGCTGTGGCTCCTTGAAGACGAAATAAAATATGTTGCAGTAGGAGATGTGATTTTATCAGAGCTCATCATAAAGACCAGCATAGCTTCATTTTCATATGCTCAAGGAGAAATTCATATATATATATATGGACCAGGGTGTTATATAGTCTGGTTCACAAATTCAGTTTTTATTTTCTGATATCAGATGCACAGGGTTGCTAATCATAATAGTGATCTGGGTCTGCATTATAAAGCCTGTTCACCAGCTTTTATAATGCAAATCCGATCGCTATTATGATTAGTTGCCACCAGGTGGAATCCTGGTGACCATACAGATGGCATTTTTCCAGACATTTCCGTCACCAGTCCATGTCTCCAGGCTCCCCACAGGCATGTTCATTTTTGTGACGATTGCATCCATTTTCCTGCTCATATTTTCACCTTTACATATCCAGGCATTATGGGCTTATCCAGTGCACTGAGTTTCGTCATAATACGCCGAAAATAGGACAGTCATTTGTGCGTCAAGCGAAAGCAGATCCTTACCGGGGATTGAAAATTAATTTAACACGAAGAGCTTCACCTGAACAAATTGAGATCGAGTCAAGATAACTCACTAGCAGGAGTCTGGGTGTGTAAGAAGAAGAAAAATGTGGAGACACTTATTGAAGCTTTTTGGCTACTGCTGCCATAGTAATTGAAATGGGATGATTTTTGCAGGTATCTACAATGCTTCTGTTACTTTAAAAATGTGTGAATTCACCATAAAATAATCAATCCAATTTCTGTAACTATTTGTCCCATACTGGGTGTCTGAAACCTATGTGCACAAAGCAGTAAAACTCAGAATGGGGTGCCAACCCATCACAGGGCACACTCATGCCTGTGGGCAATTTGGCAACTCAAATGAACCTCGGCAAGCTTTTGAACTGTGACACTGGAGCACCCGGAGGAAACCCCATGACAACACAGGGAGAACCTGCACACATATGGAGCCATAGTGGAGACTCGAACCCTGGTCCTAGAGATGTGAGGCAACAATGCCAACCACTGTACCACTGTATCTCCCCCCCAAACAAGCATTAAGTCATTGCCATTCTAATCAGGCAATGCCATGATCATTCGACTGGTTAAATTATTTCTTACTGCACAATAAATATTTTCTAGTTTTTTTGTAAGAATAAAAATTCCCTTTGATGCAAATGAAAAATAAGTAAAAAAAAAAAATAAAAAAAAAACTTCACATTAATAAACAAATTGGAGGATATTAATGATCCAACTCATACATTAATTGTTCTTAGGAATAGCAGAGACCATATTTATTTACTGTTTGTAAACTGTCCTAAAAAAGCACATGTTTAATTAAGTAATTAGACACACACCTCAGAAAAGAGGTTTACACAAAATATCCCATAGACAGAAGACACGCACACTTCAGATGGCCTCTGCAGGGTCATAAAATCCACAAATAGACTGCGACTACTTAGTACTGATTTTCAGAATTAATTCTTCCTTTTCTATCATCATCTGCGCTTTAAGACGCATAATCAGTCAGGAACTCAAACGCGTCGCCCTAACCATATGTTATATACTGCATCTCGGCAATGGTAATTTTCAGCAGTATTAAAATTAGTTTCACATGAAGTCACTGAAAGCTTTAAGATCTTACTTTCGGGCAATTTATGCTACAAACTACTTGAATAAGTCTGAGAGTTTCCAGATAATAAAGTCACTCACGATACAGTGGCATAAAACAAAGAGATAAACAATGACATGAACTAGAAGAGATGCTCTTGCTGCAGCTCAGGTAACAAAACATCAATTGCAAATACAGACATCAGTTTCCCCACAACTGTTCTGTATACTTCCTATTTTCCATCAACGCACAGCTGCTATGCTCATGGGGAGACATGTAAAAAAACAGAAGACACCGAGGCTGCTGCTTACTGACACATAATAATGCTAAGCTATGCTGAGGGCTGACAGGCTGGCTCCATCATCCAGACCCTCTCCGCCGGCTCGGAGGACACCACCGTTTCATTACTCGGCTGCTGCCTGTGTACAGGTGGCACCAGGGACTGGCACTGTCATCTCACAAACCCCGGCAAGAGAGACAGAGGTGATGCCGGAACCCCAGGCGTCTGAATCGCTTTCTGCCTGCTGTGATGGAAGAGCTCCGGCGACGCTCTGGACAGCCATGAAATATGACCCAAAAAAATGTAATTAAGTTGTAAACAAAACATTTTGCTTTCTGAACATAACTATTGATTCATGTAAAAAAAACAAACATTGCAAATTGTTACACTGTTTCTTAACTGCTGAGCAACGCACTCAACTTGCATGCATTAAACTTCTTGAAAGAAAATAAAATGAAAAATATTCCTATTATTGAAATACAGTACATGATAGTCTTTAAAATAAGTGCTTAATTGCTAAATACTGTTAACATTGCAAAACTTGCTCTAATAAAGTTAAATAAAAGACTGTAAATACTGTATATAAGACAGTGTATGGTGAACTTTGAGAGGTGACATGGGGATACTGTAGCGTGTGTGCTTTATGCGTGAGTTTATGTCTAACTCCCAGAAACTGGTCCATTAATTTAACAGGAAACCTTCGGACTTAGCAGGTTTCCAATTTTACAAAAAAGTAACTTAAATTCAACAATCTGAGCATATTACTCAGGCTTTTAGTGTCTGATATAATAAACCCTTAAAAAATTGACCTTCCTTATAAAAAATCCTGACAGTAACAATTGTTTCTGTTGACTAATCAAGTGATACATAACTCCTTATGGTAACATACTGTCCTAGTGTCCATAACAGCCCGAGCTGAGTCGAAATATCCTTCGAGAGCCGGGCGGGGGGTGGGTTTACTTAGAGTTTGATGACTATTCACAGCTGCATGAATGTTTCATCTGAGAGAAAGGTCCTCAAATGACGTTCAGTTAAACAAAAATGTCCTGGCAAGCTTGTGAAGGAGTTAAGGAATGAGTAACTCCCCAGGGCTGTTACATCGTGCATTTGATCTGACAGCGAGTCTTAATTAATATGTAGAGCGGAGTATTAATGGACACAGACACAACAGTCAGTGGTGATAATGGGCTCACAGGCTGCTCTGCTGGATCGCAGGGGTACTGAATTTCAAAAGAAATCTGAAGGTGCAGAAAAATTTCCAAGTTGTAGACAGGAAAGTGATTAGAGGACTTACAACCTGAATGGTTACCTTCAGACTGAATTACCAGATAAACCCTCAACCCAACCCCCAACTGAAAAACATGACAGTAAAAGAAACAAATAATGCTTACCATTACTGTTTATGGTTCAGAGTCCGTGGGTAAGAAAAAACTGCTCTCTATTTCATATTAAGTGTAAACCTGTTAGTTGCATAGTAGCTGGTAATGTACCAAACCATCTAACTAAATATTGGTACATAGTCCTCTGAGATTGTTCTACCTTCTTTCCCAAAGGAAAAGCAAGGCTATCAGTTACATTGTACATTGTTTAAATAATACACAAGGACATTGGCTTCACACATACAGGGTTGGGAGTTCAAATCCCACTTCTGCTCTGATGAGTTTCCATGCTCTCCCCGTTGCAGAAGTTTCCTCTGGGGCACTGGCTCCCATGGCATCTTTAATTGCCCACAGTGTATGACTGTGAGTGTATGTGCCTTGTGATGAATTGGCACCCCCCACCCCCACCAAGGGACTCTGACTCAGATGACCACTTAGAAGACAGCGGGAACTCAGCATTGTTAGATGACTCTCCTTCATTTTAAAATGCAGTTAAAAGTTACACTTAAATTGTGCTATGCACATTTTTATTGGATACCTCCTGGAACCTAGGCATTTTTGAGAATGTTCTATCTGGTTCTTCACTCTGCCCACTGACATGACAACTGTTATGATGACTCTGTACATTTATCTTGTTTTTGGATACCTTCAGCTTTCCAAAGCGTTACAGCATTTTCCAGAACACCAGGTCTTTTCATAAAACGCCCAAAACTCAATAACTATGTAAGTATGTAATCCCCTAAATTATTTAGATTCCCTTCATCTGCAGTGAACGGCAGACTTAGTCACTTCTTTCTTGCTTCCAAACCCACCATCCATCTATACTCTGCCTGTTGTGTTGGGGGAGTCTGCACCCCGTCCCAGGCAGCACAGGACACTATTTCATCACAGTCTATCACAGCTTAATTGTCCTTATGTTTATATATAATAACTAGGTTTCTGACAAAGGAAGTCTCCAGAAGCACTGGCAAAAGGTAAAGCCTGACATACAGGAGAGAATTCTTAACTGGAACAAGGGCTGATCAATAACAGCTGATCTCAGGCCAAGTGTCCAGCACCCAGGGCATGTTAGATAGGAGTTTTCTGAAGATTTATAGGTGTGATTTACTGAACTTACCATAACTACTGGCTTTAGTGCTCTGTGTGTGGTTTTTTATCTACCTGGATGACTCAATAATTACTGTAGACTTTTTAACGTTTTTTAACAGTCTTCTAGATACTTTAAAATGGTGTTTCAACATTACTGGATGTAGCAATGCTAATGAAGGTCTTTTGTAGCATTTAAATGTTTTAATTTCAGTGATGAATAATATATAGACTGAGGATAGGAGGCATATATCCAATTAGTGTCTAAACTGGAGTGAGTATCCCGCTTGTTGCTTGTGTCTGTATAGGCAGCTAAGCTGAGTTCAAAAGAAGAAGTATCCGATGATTCTTTAATCAAGTGGGACAAACGGGCCGTTTCAGCAGCGGGATACTGCCAGGCATGCTCGAAAATGAAAGCTAGTCCGAGGAGGTGCCACTGAACCTTCCGGAGGACAGGTCCTGGAGCTGCAGGCCATGTACAGTACCTGCCACCACGGAGTGGCAACAGAGCATCTTAAGAGATACTATTCAGAACGATTATCCACTTAGAGCAGATGAACACCAACGGAAGGGATACGAACAGAAATACCTGGCCCCGTTTGCCGTTTAAGACTGACAGGCATCACCATGAGTATCCGCGTTCCTAAGGGTGCAAAAACCACACCGTGATTTAATTTGCTTGATCTAGAAATACACTGAGAGGGGAAATTCACAGATTATTCACGGGAATGAAAGTGTGTGAACGTGTTTCATGGGAGAGGAATTGGAGTGTGGGCGACCGAGGCTGGAATTAAAGCTGTTTTCCTAGCATCCTAATGGAATAGGGCTGAGACAAAGTGGGATCTGTGGCAGGATTTATTTCAGGCTTTGTCAAATCAGCAGCCCATGTCTGGGGTTTTAGGGCGGGGGCGGGGCCGTCGCTGAACCCCTTAAATTAAGCTGCCTCATTTCTTCTCTCGTCACCCTCTACAAAGTGGCTCCGCCGCTGCCTATAAACACTCACCATGCCTGCGTATCGCGGCTCCAGGCCGAGATAAATGCTAATTGGCGGACGTGTCTGCCGCCCAGGAAATTCTGGACGACTTATTTATTCCCATTCAATTCCGACCTTAAAAAATCGTTGACAGCTTCATTTCTACATTTGGCTCAACTTTTCACATACGACTCCATCTCACTTGAGATTTCAAATGAACACTTTATCCCTTAGCTTAATTACAGCATCGCCATCGGCGGTATACATATATAACACAAATATAAATATAATACTAAACGCACCATATTTAGCATCACTAAAGCAGGAATATGAGAAGCAGGATAATGCCAGACAGCATTTAGAGTTTTCTAAGGTATGTTTTACGTGTATTTGATAAAGATAAATAGATTTTGCCGTGTCTGTAGCAGGGTGCAGCCAACAGGGGGAGGCAGTGGGCAGACAGACGCCGTAGTCTATTGGAAATTTACAGCGCTGAACGATTCCCAAGGAATGCACCTGCTGATTATTACTGGCTTGTTGAGCAGGTGTTTGAGCTGATGACGCTTGGACTGATGGTTTTTCACTGATGGACGGTATCCAGCTACAGGGTTAAGGGTGTAAGGATGCTGGCTCCACAGAAATCTGTGATATTGGACTCGTTGGGGAGGGTGCTGTTTGTCAGGATGGCAGGGGACCTGCCAGGTCAGCTCTGATGAGACTGGACTCACACTCACTTTGCCAGGGCTGGTGGACCCCCCCCCCCCCCCAGCCCCCACGGGCAGGCTCTTTCACACCTTCTGCTTATAAACCCAATCTCTCTGCTTCCCCTGTCCTCTTGCCCATCTGTCTCAAGTCACAGAGAGTCCACACAAAATATGTAAGTGTAAGACAAAATAAGAAGGGAAGAGGCACAGATATACAGATAATCATGGTTAGTTTCATTGGATTGGTGTCAATCGGCTGGTGAACACTGGTTCAGTGAGACAAAAGCTAAACTGGGATACTTATATATTACATACTCTATATCTTTATGCTTCTATGGTCTACTAACTTAAGCTCAATTCATGAGCTTTCAATAATACTTTTATGTTTTAAAATTTATAATCAGGATCATATTTTTAAAGTGAGAGAGAAAATAAAAGTTCAGTTATTGTCCCTGTTTACCAATACCCATCCAGTGACATATCATTACTAAAAGATGCAAGCTGATGGGGAATTTTTCCTTGTACCCGTGGTGTACAAAGAAACTCCACCAATGAAACTCCAGCCGATTGATCTTGAGATAAGGCTCTCTACTGATCTGTTGCCAAATCCTCAGGAAAATAACATTTGTAATATATGAGCAATGATTAGCCTATTCAAGGGGAATACTTATCATTTGGTTTGGTTTTTAAGAAGGAGCTCAGAAGATAGGCAGGAGGAAGTGCCAATCCTAGCTGATGTGGCACCCTAGGCAGGTCCGAAGTGAAATGGGCTAGTGCAGAAGATGCCAACGTAGACACCCACCTCTGTCACCCACCTCTGCCACCTATAGGATCGACCAGCTCTGCCCAGATGACACAGTGTAGCCAAAGACCCCATGTAGTACAACATGAGTAGTATCTGTAGGCAAAACTCTCACATCTGAGTGTATCTACTGTTGGGTACATAATACTTTGATTCGGAGTGCTGTTCTGCACTTGTGTAATGTCATTGTTATGTAGGTAAGTTGCACTTAGGTTGATCTGTGTTTCAGTTGAATTGCACTTGGTGTCTATTGTACCTACTCAGCAAATAAATTAAGTTTAGTTGTCAGAAACTGCAAACTAGTACAATCCCCGGTAGCACTGTTACTGCAATTCAATGAGTCAACTTGGATAAGGCAGGTTTGCTATGCGTCTTTGCATCCTCTGAATTGATTCAATCAAACAGGAGACCCTGTGTTGACTTGACCTAACAAACTGATAGTGTGCTAGACGTAGCTGCCTTGCTGTCCCTGAACTTGAGATCAGGCTGCATTCACACTAAGTTTTTGCATATCGCGTGATCAGATAAAGAAACACAAAAGAACACCCAAACTACACTGTACATTGCTTTGATTTGAAGTATAAATAATTTTCCAGAAGGGTAGCTTACATTCAGTGCCTTTGGCCGGCCCAATCCATTCTGTCCATTATACCTGGGACTGCTTGTTTCTATTCACTTTTTGGAGTTGTTTGAGTTCTTTATCACAAGTTCTCTGCTCATTTTTATGTACATATCGCATTCTGTACACGAGCTTGGACGACGCTTGTGACAGTACATTTCAATTATGAAAATGATCAAAAGGGTGCTGGGGCTTAATTTAAATAAATACTATTGGATTAAAAAAAAGATCCTACAATTTATGGTTCAACTTGGGTACGAGTGCTGCAAATATGGCAGACACACGCACTTTAGTTAAGCGATATGTGATGATTAGCACGTGGCTACGGAATGCTACAAAATGTGCAACGTTACAAACATGTGGATAGAATGAAGAAGAAGAACGTGCTTCAAAAATGAAACGACATGATAGCTGGACGAGGACAAGAACACAGTGACCAAAGGAAAACCCAGCTCCTCTATTTCCATGATGCTACACCAAGCTAGTAGAGTCCTTGAAACATTTGTGTCATTTTAAGGATCTGGCTGGGCTGGTAGGAGTGGGAAACATAAAAAATTCGTAGCACACCTCCCCACTTTGATATGCAAATGCATTGTTCAGAGAGAATTCAACATAAACTGCTACAGCGAGCACAGCTGAGTTTAAGGCTAGAATTAAAGATTGTTTGTACATATTCAATATGGCTGCCAGGCTTGGACAGGGGCAAAAAAATTGAAAATATATGGGGGATACTGGCGTTTTCTGAAAACGATATATTACTAGCTAATAATGAATTCAGAACACAGGCAGAAGATGCCAACAATCAATGACAGATTTCAGGCTGAAAAATCAGCACGTCGTGTGGAGTCTGGTGTTCATGATTCATATTTACAGCTACGGCAAATTTACTCAAGTTCTGCACAATCTGAAAGGTGTCTGAGAATTTACGGCTCTGCAGTTACTTCCTCTGGGCAGGGTGGCAGACAGAGTAATGTGACACAGGGATCAGAGAAAGGAACGGGGGCTATTTTGGTAACAGAGGTGGAAATGGCTTAAGAAAACAGCCAGGAGCAACAAAACAAGAGACGACCATTTTAACATCAGCATGTGAAAACACAGACGTAAGTACAGGAAACGTAAGGTCACATCAGGGCTACAGCTGCAGGTTTGGATCGACGTCAGCATCTGGATACGTGGCCCAGGGGTGAGAGAAGAATATTACATAATGCTTGGGAACAATGAGCGGGTGAACAGAATGAGTGAACTCATCACTGCATTTGGCTTCCCTCGTTGCTGTCTCATTATGAAGGAGCCCATTCTGTGGCAGAGGAGCGAGAAGGCAGCAACAGAGAATAGCGGCCTGTGAAAACATACCGCAAGCTAATAAAGGCAGCGGTAAATTGCCAGCTCACTATGGGCTAACAGAGAAGGATGCAGCAGCCAATCCAGTGACATGGGGGAAGTCAGGCCCTGAACTACCCCTCACTACTGGATGTGCTGAACACGTTCTATGGTGGATTTGGAATTCTTACTCGCACCACAGAGAATAGCCCCCTGTCTGGCCTGTCCCCCACCTCCCCATCTCTTCCACTCTAACCAGCTGGCTATTGCTTTTCTACTGTTTTAATTACTATTATACGCATAGTCTTATCATTAATGGTCACGTTGGTGCGGGTTCAGATTGTTGTCACCCCCCCCCCCCCCCCACAAGCTGAAAAGCAAAATGCCAAACACAGTCATTGAGATTTAGTGGCCAGGAACCTCATGGGCCCTCAACTGTGAAGATAATATTAGGGCATCTGTCAGAGAGACCCAGCCTCAGTAAGCAGACAGCAAACTGCGCAGAATTGTCAAAAAACAGGCGTCCAGTCCATCTCACTGCTGACTCCTGTCATGGTTTCCATTCTATTATATGAAAAAGAAAACTTCATGTTTAGCACGTAGCTTAACGTGGTCATCCGTATGTCAGAACTGCTGACCCTGCATTACTCTATATTCTAAATCCCTTTTCCAAGGAACAGCTCTTCTTTAATGTAATACTATTGTATTGTAAACTGCCATCCTGATGTACTTCCTGTACTGTACTACATTACGTCATATTAAGCTGAGCCTCTCCTTTGTATGATATTGCGATTTTCTGTGATGGCTGTGAGTCTCATTGTGAAATTGCTTTTTATACTGCTCCCAGCTTCACAACAAAACATATTTCTAGTATAATGTGCAGCTGCTGTTGCAGAGATAGTTATGTAGACGTGGTTCAGTTTTATTTATTTCTAAAACAGATTCATCGTCTTTTTCTTTTCAACAGGCTAAGTGAAAACAGAGGAATTCCTGAATGTATAACGTGACCAACCTTTGCAATGCCATGCCTGTTTTAGTGTCTGGTACCACTTCCAATTTAAGCTTCCTGTTGAGACCATTTCCTCCTAATCCTGATTAATTGCCCTACAGCCCCTCCCACCCATAAAACCGCTGTCACTCTCTGTTTTAACGCTCAGTGCCGGTGCCCAGTGAGGATGTCAGACGTAATGCAGTTAGTTTAAGCCAAATTTACCTCAAGCAGAAATAGAAATACCAGTGAAACATGAAAAATGATCTCCCAAAACTGACTTTCATTTTAGTTTTGACATATTATGCTCACCTTTATTTCTTAAAAAAACACCCTGTATTTGCCTTGATAAAAAGATCTTTCATTTAAAAGGTAGAAAGATATATTTTTTTTCTGTCAGACATTTTGCCCATAACGCGAGGCCGTGCTTTGAACAGCGTAGCCTGACAGGTGTTCCTGAAGAGCCGTTTTTAACGACTGAGCTCTCCAGCGGATGGGATCCACTTTGATCCCCTCTGCGATGTTCCTGACGACTCGCGGAGCTCCCACTCATTTGGAGGCTTAAAGAAGAAAAACACGCTCGCGCGCGCACACGCCGTCCAGAAAGTGGCCCAAACACTAATTAGTGCCCTTAACACATGAATTATTCATGAGGGGGGCGGGGCTTTGCTTTTATGCTTGAACCACTTAAAGAAGTTTATGAGTTTGGCAGGGGTGACACGGCCAGCACTCTGGCTAATCAGAAGGGATGTTCATCTCCAGCCACTTCAAAAGACCATATGGTGAGGGGGGGGGGGGGGGGGGGGGGGGCGGCGGGG
>JAODUD010000098.1:917732-935789 GCA_026784285.1 Stomatorhinus walkeri
ACATTTGGTGTGGGGCCCCCCCCCCCCCCCCCCCACTCTAACCCAGCACCCTGTGATGGGGGCAGCGCGGGCCAGCGGGCAGCATCCCACACTCCATCAGGGCACAGGTGCAGACCCGTCTGGCGGCGGCAGCACACTTCTGCTGAACGGGACGTGTAAGGTGACCACGGAGACCAGAGAGCGCCCGATCCGCCAGGCGGGCTGAATACGAAGTGTGGTCATTGGTCACCCCAGTAAGAAAGCCGCTGCTGGTATTTAGGAATGGAGGAAATGTAGCTGGAATTCTGGCAGGGGGGGTCCCAGGCTGATGACCAGCCCATGCAGGCCTTTGCCTTATCACTGGTTACCCCAGGTCACCCCGAAACCCTGGCCCACAAGCCTTGAATCACAATGCCTTCCAAGACCCATTATATTATGTCATATATTGTTCCTACCCACCTGTCACATGATCCTATTTGCCTAGCTGCCTGAAGCAAGCGGGAGACTGTTCAGTAATCAGAATGTTAATATTTTATGCTATTCTTCATGATAACTAAAGTTGTATCAATATTCTATGTTTTCCCCCATAACGACTGAAATTGCTATCTCACAAACCAGAACTTTAAATCCAGTACAAATAGATGAACTCTACTGTATTCTTTACATAGGGAATCTCTTTACACAAAGGCTGGCAAGAATGATAATACTCTTTCATTCCTGTGCTGGGTGGCACACTTACAACTCAGCACAATGTTGTTAAATATTTTGTTTTTGTGAAAGGAATCATCCATCCATGTTCTAACTGTTTATCCTGGTCAGGGTAACGGAGGGACTAGAGCCCATCCCAGGCGGGACAGGGCATGAGGCAGAGGGACAACCTGCATGGGATGTGAATTGATCGAAGGGCACACACATCAACACACACTCAGAATTATAATCTGTGCACAAGTTAATTTGCCCAACAGTATGTTTTAGGACTGTGGAAAAAAAAACCCAGGATATCAGAAAGAAACCTGAGTCACACTGGAAAAACATACATACAACGTGCAAAAGCGCGAATGAAACCCAGCTGACACAACGGGCGGCTCATCCGGATCTGGATCATAGTGAAAAGTTGCCCGTGCCGGATTAAAATTTTTTGAAATAGAAATTTATGGCTCAGTATCAATGGGAAAGTGCCCAGGCAACATTGTTCTGTGTGTCGTTACCCTTAGGTCCAAGAGAGCCACTGTATCATCTGCAAGTAAGCATTCCATCATAAAAATCTGAATTAACGACATGTATGAATGTGATTTGTGTGTGATTGTGCCCTGAGATGGATTGGGACCATCTTGGGATATTCCCTGCCTTGAGCCCATAACTTCCACGATAGGCTCCAGACCCCCCGTGACCCTACACAGGACAAGCAGTTACAGAAAATGGATGGATGGATGGATGGATGGATGAATGCAAAATAACTTTGAAATGTAAATCTCAAATATATCCGCAATTTATTTTAAAGCCTTATTTTTGTGCTCAGTCACATTTACAGCCTTCATGGCATGTTATTAGACTCTACCGAGTTGAAATTACATTATTTTCACTGTATCCCCTGTATTCATTAACTTTGAATATATTTCTTAGTTTAAAATGCACCAGAGTTGCCACTGTGACTTAGAGCATTCCAGCATACAACTGCTCCCGCAGCAACCAAGGCGAAATCTGCTGTGGTTATATTTAAGTCTCTGAACTGAGGGAATATACATACGTTATTGGAGTGAATACTTTGGGAAAAATATATGAATAAAAACAAATTTTTAAAAAAGGAAGCATGGTTTCCTGAAGGTTGTTAAATTTGTGCCTGTCTTATCCAATAAACCCCCAAATCTGACTGAAATTAGTGGCCTCGATTTATTATCATACAGAAATTAACTTTCAACTATCTCAAACCCCTCAAACCAAAAGAAACAGTTAGTGTGGCTCACTTAGGAAGTCCCAGATCCAGGCACCAGGCACCACACAATGTCATATGATAATGAAAATGCATCTTTGCAGCACTGATGCTCTTGCCTTGTAATAACCCACCATAAAAGACTGTTGCCCTCTGAATAGTAGACAATCGATCTGCACCCCCATCTCCCAATTCTGTATTATTTTTCCAGCACATTATGGAATTATCATTGTGGGTCTGGGACATCAAATAAACCAATATCTGTTGAAGTGTGTCAGAGTTGAATTGAAAAAAATTTGCCAGGTTGAAAATAGCATCCTAGTGCAAAATTAATTACACTATATATCCATAGGGATGACATAAAAAATTTGCTGTCATATCCAAGGTATTTTTTTTTATAACAAGGTAGAAAGCTGATGTGAAGATAAAGTGCTCTGTTGAATATTTGTACCATTGTAGGAAATTGCTTCAAACATCATTTAAAACCCAAACAGGGTGTAATTGTCTCAACTATTTCAGGAAAGTTATTAAGAAATACTGTTCTACTTGTCTTGCAGCAGGTTTCACCGAGAGTAATTTCATACACATTACACAGCTGTTCAGTACTGTTTAGCAAGATGTTATGGATAATGGTTAAAAGTCAGGTCACTAAAGAAAAATGATGCAAAAGAGCTCCAGAAGTCTTTCATTCTGGCACAGAGTCCTTTGTAACGTTTGGGGTTTTTTGCAGCCAAAATGGTCCTTCCAGCTGTGTCCTTGTTCAAAGTGAATGGTCTCTCTAATTTAATCACCACTTGCTGATGTTTTTTTTTTTTATTTTACTTTAATGGCATTTTTTTTCACAGTATATTCTAGGGTACAGCACACCAGAATAAAATTTAAAAAACCCACACAACAGAATTCTATATCTTTTGCTGCCACATCTCTTAGCATTAATAACAGTGCCAGAGTAGCCTTACATTACGGCTAATTGTCGCTGAAGTCCCATCATAGCTGCACTGTGAACATCCACAGGGAACGTAAGCCGTACTTCAAAATGCTACGGTGGTGATGCAAAACCACAAGCCTCAAAGTCACAGCAGTGAGTCAGTATAAGAAGCCATCCCTGAATGCCAATAATACATCGAATTAAAAGCATAAACACGACGTCTGATGTGTACAGGTAGCTTCTGAGTCCCAGTCTACGCAATGCACGGGGTTATGTAAATCCGATTTAGCCGCTGTTTAAGGTCGGAGTCATTCAGAGTTCACGCTAAATTCCCATAAAAGGTTGCTGCTCGTGCCAATCACTTTCCAGGCCTGGCCTACTTTGCTCGTCCTCCCCACTTTGAATCACACGGATTAGCCCATCGGCATGACAATCTGGCTGCAGCGTGGAAAATGAGATTTTATGCAAAGCGTTTGCCGTCATGTTTACTGGGCTGAGTGCAGCTGCAGACCAGACACAATCACAGATCATAAACAGAAATGCAATTATATGCCGCTGCAAAAACGTACCATGATCTTACGTCTTAATTGTGAAACTGAAAAAAAAATGCTACTTGATGAAACTAGTCCTGTTTTAAATTATATATTAACTCAGAAAAGCAATGGTGTATTTTTGGAAATGCTCTCTGTATCCCAGTTTCTCTGTATCAAAGCAATAATTTAATCATCTACCACTTGATTAAAAATAATAATTCTGGCATTCGTTCTTTTAGCATTAACTATTCAAAATGGTTTCAACTTGTATGCAAATACTTATGGATTCTAGTATATTTTTCATAAACACATCTCAGATCTTCAAGCAGAATAGTACAAAGCAAATGTTTATTTCCATATAGTCATATTAAATTATTTTAAAATACATGATCACTAATGTTCTCAACTTACTTTAAGATGTTAAGTTAATGGTTGCTGATATATAGGCAAGTAGAGGTCATACAGGTACTGATAAGTAGGTTAAGCCTTATTTAGTCTGTGTCTGTTTGAGAATACAGCCAAGCAGGAAGTGTAGTGAGGACCATTATTTTATGAAAAAAAAATCCCGTCAAGGCATCAAATCCTGCCCTTCTTTTGTTTTGCCAGCAGAAGCGGCCGTATTTGTACATTCTGTGGAACGTATGGATTTTTCCCTCTACCAGCCTTTGATCAGAGGAGCCTTTGATGTCACATTCAAAAATAAAAAAATGGGGAAAAAAGCAGAAGTCATCTCAAGTTCACCTCCCAACTCAGCACAACTAATCAGAAACCATCATCTACATAATTTATTCTTTAGTCAAATTAAAATAAAAAGCATGAGTCCCTGAGGTGATAAGCTAACATGCTGATCCACCCCCACAAAGGCAAACAGACACTTTATATGGCATACACATGTTCTCTGATACATTTAGAGCATGTCAAATTAAATGGGACAAATTATACACATGCCACTGTTACACATGCTAATCGATCGGGAAACTAGCTAGAGGTGGAGGTAAGATGGATGAAGGTAGATGGATGATGGCAGATATGTGACAAATCGTCGCTTTGTGTGCTGCCTCGCAGTATTACCATACAAAACATGGGAGCACCTGTGATCGTCATCAGTATAAGTTTTAACCCCATGCACTACACAAAAATGACATAGATACTTTTCAGCTTCGGATTTCCTCTCATAGATATAGAGAACAGTACTAGACGGGTAGCATAGCAATTACAGTTAGATTTGTAGCTTTGGATATCTGCAAGTTTAGATAGAGAAGGAGACCCCACTGAACTGCTCTTGAGAGTACTTAATATTCCTGAAGGAAAATTTCAACAGTACAATAAAGAAAAACTGCGGGCAGGTTTCAATAAAATAAAAATGCTAAAGATTTTTTTTCCTGCAATGAATTATAAATGTCGCTGTACTGTGAGTGTGGAAATCTCCCCATTTTTATGCGGGGTTCCTCTCTCTCCCAGGGTGTCCCCCTGTCTGGTGCACCTTGCCACGTTGGGATAAGGCTCAGTGCGCTCCCTACCTCCCGACTCCTGTACCTGATGAGTGCTTAAAGATGGACAGATGAGATGAAGACCAAACAGATGGAATAGAAAAGTATAAAAAGCTGAAAATAAGCGACTGGGTTATGGTCTCTAGTGTCTACTGTCACTGCAAAGGCCTGGCAGCTATGAATGTTCACCTCATGTACCTATATACATCTGCTTACATACTTATTGTCATAACTGTACGCATATTTATGTTCTTACTCAAATTTGTATTATAATTTATATTTTGGCATACCCACCCAGCTTGAAGTATAGGGTTACAGTGAGCAGAAGGCCACTTCCTGGACTGAATCTGATACACATTACATAGACAAATGTATTGGGACACACCTCTTAATCACTGAATTCAGGTGTTTCATTCAATCTTTTATCGAACTCAAGCACCTAAACGTGCAGTCAGGTTTCTAAAAATTTGTGAAAGAATGGGTCATTCTTAAGAGCTCAGTGAATTCAAGCATGGCACCTTTGCAGTAAGTTAGTTTGTGAAGTATCTTCCCAGATAGATATTCTACAGTTAAATGTAAGTGATTCTACTACAAAATTAAAGTGTTTTGGAAGAACAGAAACTCCGCCATGAATTTGCAGACCATGTACAGTGGGGTCACCAAGTTCTGTGGTACACAGTGGGTACAAGTCGCCAGCGCTCTGTTGAATCAGTATTTGCAGAGTTCCAGACTTCCTCTGGCATTAACTCCAGCACAAAAACTGTGCGGAAGGACCTTCATGGAATGGGCTTCTCTGGCCGAGCAGCTGCATGCAAGCCTCACATCACCAAGCGTAAAGCCAAGTGTCGGATGGACTGGTGTAAAGCACACCGCCACCGGACTCTGAAGCAGTGGAAACATGTTCTGTGGGATGACGAATCACGTTTCTCTGGCTGGCAATCCGATGGACGAGTCTGGATTTGGGGGATTCCAGAAGAACGTTACCTGCCTGACTGCATTTTGCCAACTGTGAAATTCGCTAGATGAGAGATAAGGGTATTGAGTTGTTTTTCAGGGGTTGGGCTGGGCCCCTTAGTTCCAGTGAAAGGATCTCTTAATACTTCAGCATACAAAGACATTTTGGACAATTCTATGCTTAAAATTTTGTGGGAACGGTTTGGGAAAGGCCATTTTCTATTTCACCATGACTGTGCCCCAGTGCACAAAACAATGTCCACAAATACATGGTTGAGTGAATTTGCTTTTGAAGAACTTGATTTGTCTGCACAGAGCCTTGAGCTCAACCTCATCAACCATCTTTGGGATGAACTAGGATGGAGATTGTGAGCCAGACCTTCACGTCCAACATCAGTATCTGACCACACTAATGCTTTTCTGGATGAACGGGCAAAAACTACCACAGACACACTTCAAAGTCTTGTGGAGATCCTTCCCAGAAGAGTAGCAGCTGTTATCGCTACAAAGGAGGGACCAACTCCATAGAGATATCTGTGGGTTTACAATGAATGTCATAGAAGTTCCTCTAGGTGTACTGGCCAGGTGTCCCAATACTTTGTCCTACTATAGTATATCTGGACGGCATCTTCAACGTGAAGCATTCTAGCGTGTAGGCTAATGATACATGTATATTATACAGAATATAACGTGTAATGTTAATATTTAGCTGAAAATCTGAAATGCCCGTTAGCCTAGAGCTTGGAAAATGACCTGTATGTGTGCTTTGCAATTGATGTGGCTTCCACTGATGTTCATTAAGAGCTCCTCTAGCTCTCTATTATTATTATTATTATTATTATTATCTAAAATAGATTTTTTAATGCAGAATAAGCTAAGACATCTGTAGGCATGTATGTAGAATGTGCAATATTTCTTACATCACAGCAAAACCTCTAAAACATCTTGACAGACAGACAGACAGACACCCACACACACATTAACAGCCTTATTTGGGCCGAGGACTGAAACAAGCTCAGACCTGTGTGGTCCAAATGAGATCATTTGTAATCAATAGAGAGAACAGGCCAACGACAGAAGGATCACTCCTGATCGCCTCTAATGTGGATCCTCAGCATCTCTAAACTGCCATTGACAGCTGTGGAGAACAGCAGCACTCGATAATGTATATTTGAATTAACAGAGTATCCCTTTCACCTTTTACGTTTTCCAATACACATTGATGTCATGCAGCATAAACCGAAATATACACGATTTTCACCAAAATGCTGCTTTCTTGAAACAGCTCATTCTATTCATTCGAAAAGCAAAACAAGCAAAGGCGGACCAGCTTCATCAATGCAGATTCTTATCTAAACAAACATGTACAGCTTCTGCAATTACTGAGATTTGGGGGATTTAGCCAAACGGATTCTACCTGAAGCACCGCTGAACCACACAAACAGAGACACACAAGCAGCTTCATTTAAAGCTCTGACGCCAAACACTATTCCTTGCATTTGTAATGCATTCTGACATTATGAAATTATTGTTCCTTTGACAGGATGGAGATAAATGTGCAAGATCTGGAGAGCCTCCGGTGAGTTGTATGTCATCCACAGAGAGGGACCCGCAGACTATGAATATATACATTGGAGAGTGGGGCACAGAACAGATTTAAACTTTCTTACTCGCCTCTACTTGCCTGAGTGTAACTGTGGTCTCTATGTTGCATCACTACGAAATAAATGTGCCTATAGGGAATTTATAATTAATGGGGAATGTAAAATACTCATCTCGACTTTACGATAACATGTTAAACACATTAAACCATTAACGGCTACGTATATGTTAGTGAATAACCTTGATGTAAATAAGGTGAGGTCTCCAGCTGCGTCTCAGCAGGAAGTGTTCGGCTTGTCAGGCCAACGACCTGCTTCATCACTTTAACGCTCATATCTCCAAAAAAAAGGAAGATTGGATTTTTTTAACAGTTGCAGTTATATTGCTGCACTACAGCATATTGCCAATTCAGATGGTACCACGGGCGCTGTGTGGTACCGTATGCTAATTATTTTCCAGCTATCACACCAGGGAAATCAGCTATTCTTTATTTTCATCAAGCACTAAATGGATGAATAAAAAATGTTTGATTTTCTATAATTAACAGGATGTGAAAAACTTTAGTCTTCATTTCCTCTAAAACAGCATATATGCATGATGATTGATATCTCAAGCATTGTTTTATTCTTGATTAAACCTGTAACAACTTAATTTTGCAGTGAAATTAACACATTGTAGTATATTGCTACCATGAACAACTATAGTAGGGTAAGGGTTGAATTTTTGTTTGCAATTTACCTTCAGTATAAGAATGAAGAATTCCGTTTGTAGACAAAATGCCCAGGGATGATGCTTTATTTGACTTTGATAAAACTTTTTGTCTTTGATTAGTTTCACTTTATCCAATTAATTCTTTTCACGTTTCATTGCCTAATCTTGTGCCTGGTGACAGAACTCACCCATGATGTTGGCCTCTTCTGCACGCTGACACTCAGCCGTACCACGGTACACCTTCGCATGGATGATATCACAATTCAACCTCACTGAACTTGACCTGCCACTCTACAGTTCAGCACCACAGCAGTTCCCAGAACTCCCAGCACCATGGACAGCTGCAGCCACATCCCCTAGAGCAGGGCTATTCAAATGATGCTCCTCAAGGGCTGAGCACTGTTGGTTTTCCAGCCTTCCTTTACCTGTGAGCCAGGTGTTTACTGAACTGAAAGCAAGGCCTGGATTTGGAGTCGAGGGCCAGATTTGAATGGGGGGGAGGGTCCTATAGTCACAGGGAGACTTCCTCAGAGCCACGGACAGCACCAAGAACTCGGTGAGATTCTGTGCAGCAATATCATTGAGATCAAAGGCAGCTTTCCTGAGCACCTGGTGATCAGTTACATAAGACCTGTGGGTCTCACTATGGCTTCCCAAGGATCAAAGGGCATGGAGTCACCCTGGCCTCCCTAGCTGCCCCTGCTGCTCTTTGGAGAGCCTCACCTGGGACTTTCACACACGGACTTGAACTCTGGCTACCCTTCCTTGATCTGCCATCTCCTGCGTAGGAGCCTTGGCACCTGCTGTCCATTCCGGCAACTGCTATGTTACTCTTGTGCCTGCTATTCAGATTGAAGGACTGTACGTGCATGGAATAGATCCCCATTTCTACCACAGTCCCACATATCAACTGCTGATAATATCCAACATATAACAAAAAGAGGGTCCCTCCACCTCCACCCTTAACATGTCGATGATACAGTCATTGCTGGTGGAGTTCGAGAGAGTCACACTGCAGAAGAATGGTACCCAGAGTCCTGAAGACAGCTGGAGGCTTCCCTGTGAGAAACCCAAAAAGCTCTCTTTTATCTGGAACCTTCAGATGCTGCCTAGTAATCCATCCTGCAGAGGTGTGTTCTTGACTAGCTACAAGTCAATCGGTTCTGTTGTCGTCACAGTTTCTCACATGGACATATTGCCTCCATGCAAACAAGACAACATCCAAAATGTTGCATTTTTATCAAGCATTGTGTGAATATTATACTGCCGTCATTTTCCACCACCCATATTTACCCACGCTGACAACATGTCACATTATATCATGACACAAGGCATGCAATATATTACACATGCAGGTATGCTGACCTCCGAACAACTTGAACAGAGGCATGAAAGTGAAGTGAACTATAATATGCAAATGGCAGGTCTTATGAATGTGGGCTTTCATTAGGACTCTTGCATTATGAATGCTGCATTTAGGAATTTGTAAATCAGGAAAAGCTGAATTTTGTTTTCAAAAGGACACAGCCTGAAGTACATCATCTAGAGTCGAAGAGTAGAGTCGAAGTCGAAGCTCCTGAATATTGCCTTGCTCCAGACCCAGCCCAATACTCCACTATCCCTACACAGCTCTTACCTCGAAAGCTCCAGCGCAGCACTTCCCCATGCAGATGTCAGCTAGCTACACCACCAGAACACAAAACACAGCTACGCGTTGCTAAGTAAAGACATATTACCATGGCAACAGGCTAGCTGCAAAATAACTGTCTGTAACTGTTTTGTTGTCGACAGATCTTGATAAAACAATAACTACAAATAATACAGAGCTCCCTGGAAGGAAAATAAATACATTTCACTTCGGCGAGATTCAAATATGATGGGTACAAGTATAAATTCAATAGCCTGTTAAAGTTTTTGGAGAGTAGCTGGTTATAAAAATCAGAAGAGTAATGTGCGGATACTGCTGCCCCCTTTTAAGCTCTGCTCCCAAGTTAGGCTGCTTTGCTGGGGCAATCTTACAGACACTCTAGCTATTATGCTCTAGTAGGTAGGCAAATGAAGCAGGACCAGCTGACACTGGGTTTTGGCAGTAAACCCGCAGGAAAATTGAGGGATTCTACGTTATTCTCTGTTGTACCCAATATAATGCAGCTGCTTTGACAGGAAGTGTTTAAACCAAACTACAAATCCCATGAAGATGGTTATGTTGAGGTCAAAGGTCACTGGGTAGAGTTGGGTGAAGGCCCCGTCTGCCTTTCTCACAGCTCCAGTTTGGGATGATCAGAAATTCTTTACCTGCCAGTAATGTTCTAGTGCAGAAGAGAATTTAAAAATAAGCAGATGTTTATGGGTGAATGCTCACTCCGTGCTTTGAAGGAATCTGAGGATTGTGAGATATTTGCCCCAGCGCTGCAGAGTTTCCCTCATACAAAAGACGTATGAGAGACGCACCGGCTTTGAAGGGGATATTTCATCTCGTTGAAGGCACTGCAGCATTTTCTTAAATGTTGCTGCAGCTTTAGCAAGCCAGATTGAGGCATTAACGTCTGGAATCCCCCAGAAGGCAGAGCTTTCAGATGTAGTCCTGTGGGGTAAGGCTTTAACTGTCTGAATCTGAGAGCGGAGGCCCAGACTGCGTTAACGTGAGGCTGCAGAATACGGCCCGCGGGCTAAATGTAGTTGAGCGCGTCTAACACATAGACCATCCCTTATACACTCCCTTACACTGTAGCAATCAGCAGAAAAGAAATAATTAAGCTAATGGACATTGTATTATAGCTACATACAGCTTATCACCATTAAACCGTGACTCCATGTAGCTCATATACCTCACTATGTATTATTTACACCTGTAACTAACTGGAACTTTTTTTTTTGTAACCCATCAGATTTAATAACATTAAGATTAAATGTTTAATCATCCCTCAGGCCCTGAACACATTATGGTGTGATTCGCCAATTAAGCGCAGAGATCATTCAGTTTAAAATTTTCAGATCAGAAAATGTGTTTTTGCCTTTACTGCTTAAGGAAAAAATGCACAGCTAACTCTTTCACTGGGACCGCAGTGCATTTACTAGCCTGGTTTGTCTCCACATTTACAGCAATGAAAAAGACTACTTTCTAATCCATCCGCAACAGATCTGACATATTTTTCACGTGCTGATGTACTGTATTTCACTCAGACAACAAATTGGATTCTAATGTCTGTTGAATTACATTTCAGAAAAAAAACTGACCTGTTTCACACATACATCTGCTTTTATGCTTTCATATTACAGTGACCAAATTAACCCTGCATTGTTATGGCACAAACTGTGGAGACTATAACGTACAAGTCAATGAAAGTATGTGGAAATTGAGGCTGTGATCTCCGTATTCCTGCAGTGTAGTGCGAGAACCTATTTTTTGTCAACTGCGAATTAAACAGAATATGGAAATATGTTTTGTAAACACAGTGAATCCTGGACCTAGACCTCAGAACTATTATTTCTTTGCCATACTCTGCAGTTTTCAATCCTGTGCTCCATCTTTGATCACACATTTATTTAATTCACACACTGAGTAAATACTAAAGAAGGGATTTTTAAAAGGATTTTTCTATTTTTAATGACTTAACTTATTTTAAACCAGGCTGAAACTTTTATATAGATATGAAGGTATTGCAATTAAATTTTAATAATGATAGCACAATTTCACTGTGTGTTAAACATGGAACCCCAGACGAAGCAGGCAAACTTTGAAAGGCCAAACCTTTGAAAATTAGTTAGCTGCTGGGACGTAAGTGGCTTGAAATGTTGCTGGAAAAACAATGTCTCCAAATGAGATTTTCAACTGGCAAAGCTTGCTCAATTTAAGACACTTCAATTCAAATGTGCTGCGTTCTAAGTTACACCATGACTCTACATTGATATTAAATTCCAGCTATTAAAAGGTGTCATTACCTTTAATGCAGAAGCCAAATTGAGTAAAATTAATCAGGAGTCATTTTCCAAGGCTGCGGTTTTAAGAGCTGCCTCACTTTTCATTCAGTTCAATCTACCGGATGTTCTTTGTAATATACTGATGAGTCCCAGGAAATAAGCCCATCTATAGTAAAGTACAGCAAGGCAGTTTTCCACGTAATGGCTTAATAAGCTTAGTACTTTCAGTCTTCCAGGATTTTCTTGGACATCGCAAATGAACGGAGACCTCAAAACAGGGTAAATAATGGTACTTTCAAGAAAAAGTGAATACACAGGTCAGTCTGCTTGTTCTACTCTGCACTTGAGTAAATCGCTACAGCAAGGTATTCATTTCTGGGTAATGATGGTGATCGTAATCATTAAAATCCTCAACATGACAGAAACAATAAACACAAAAAATGAAACTCAATCCCAGATACAATCTGAACCAATGCGGAGAGTTTTCACTGAACCAACATCACATTGTATTAAATCAATTTTTGCTAAATTTTATAAAGTTTCATTGTGATCACAAAATGAATTAATTGAAACAAACTTGCATATGGCATGTAATGTACAAATCTTTGGTCCTGAAATCATACTCGATTTAGTTTGACAAATAAATATACAGAAAGACACATTAGGGAGTTTATTACATTTAATCGGAAACTATATCATCTATCTGTGAGGTCTTTTACATCTACATATGCTACAGATCTGAGAATGAGATGAAAACAGCTCTTTGGGTTTCAGTCACCCTCTCTCACATGTGCAGCAATGCAGAATAATGACAAGGAGGCAGTAATGGAGGCAGCCGCCCTGACATCACCCTCTGTTTGAATGGCTTTTCCCACTGATGAGAGGCCAGAGCCCATATATGAAAGGTCTATACAGCTGACAGTGCAAAGAAAAGAAGTGTGATAAGGGAAATAACCAAGACTAGAAGGTTCAAATATGACAATGAGCTTCTTCAGGGGGTCCGCATACAGCATATTCATGAATAATCAGTTAGTGAGGATGGCAAATCTTCAATGGGGTTCATTACTGATCATGATGAACATAGGAAATACTGAATGACATGACTTAAGGCAACCTAGAACATTTCAAATTTACGAAATAAACTTTGCTACATTGCCTTGTTATGGAACTATACATTTTGGTGAACATTTCTAGGCATTCTTTTCCTTCAGAACAAAAGTGGTTTGTGAACAATTTAAAACCTTTATAAGAGGCTCAGATCAGCATGACAAAAGCATGGCAGAGATAGCTAAATCATGAAGTGGTCGAGATATTCCACAGATTGCAAAGCTCATTACGAAACGGTCTACGGCACCTGGTTGCGAGTCGAGGGCAGAGTAAATAATGAACGCTCTGTCTGTATTTGCCAATTTTCAAAAATATATTAAATGATTTAATTATATTACTGGTGTAGAGCCAGACGGACATCCTTTGATGTTAAGGTTGTTGGGTGGAAATCCTTTTGGTGTCATAAGAAAAGTATCCATTCAATGTGCCTGTCTGAAAATAATCAATTCAACGTGCCTGTCTGTCTGGGACTCTCAGAACTCCAAGATATATTCTTATTAAAAGTGTTTACACAGGTATAAATATAAGGTTGCTGGACACCACGTTGCTGATTCTTCATTTTATAACTTAATAAGAGGAGGCAGATGAGTGTCAGAGCAGCCGCAAGCCTTGGGCTGAAACGAAGAGCCCTTCTTCTATCCAGATGCGGCTTAGTTAGTCGGCTGAAACGCAGAAGCTCATGGTGGAGACTCGAAGTGATGTGACAGCTTGCTGTCTCAATTTAAGGTGAAGGGCAGCTGATTGCTTACAGACGTTGGCTGCTTGGTGTGACTCCTGATAACCTGAAGCTCACAAAAGTACCTGTGACTATGAATCCAGCTGCAGCCTGTGTCTCCTGATCTTAGTCAGTAGCAGAAGAAAAATATGGCTTTTAAAAAAATATTCTTCAGATATAGGAAATCCATCCATCCATTCATCCATACCTCCATCCATCCATTCATTCGGGTCCTATACCCCTTCATCCTATGCAGGGTCATGGGAGTCTGGAGCCTGTCCCAGATGTTATGGGCACCAGGCAGGGAATACCCCAGATGGGGCCCCAACTCATCACAGGGCATACTCACATATAACCTACAGGCAACTGGACAACTCCAATTCATTTTCGGATCCTGCGGGAGAAACCCCACAATGACACAGGGAGAACATGCAAACTCCACACACATGGAGCCATGGCAGAGACTCAAACCCTAGGCAACAATGCTAACCCCTGTGCCACCATGTAACCCCATAGGAAGAACATGCCAATAAATCAAACAAATATGTAGTCTATCTGTACAGAAATCAGAACTATTATTCTTTTTCAAAGTCACAAATATTCATTTTCATGACTATCATAAAATGAGGCAGAATGTTAAACTGAAAACCAACTAACATTAATTTTGCCTACTTTTTAAGTTTCCTTCCTCTCCTATAGACCGAATGCGTGAAAGTGCAAAGCAAGCAGAGGGACACGAGTCACTTACGGAGACAGGTTCCATCCAGCTCCTCATGGCCGATGCTACAGATGCAGCGACCCAGGGGCACCAGCCAGTCTCCGTCAGCTCCGCAGTAGAACTTGGGCGTGTCCCGCTCCTCTGCGTTGCTTATGCAAGTACCCCTCACCTCTACCAAAGAGGAGGAGTCCATGCGAGGTATGGTGTCTGGGAATGTAGCCAGGTTGTGGAAGGTGAAAGGGCACTTCTTGTGATACACACGCACCGAAACCAAGGCGATACAGGCACCAATGTCCTGAAAGGCCAGGTAGAAGCCCTTCCTGGTGATGGGTCCCACCTCCCGCACCTCTGTGTTGAGCTTGAGGATGCGGTCGCCCAGGTCCATCTGCGTGAAGCTCTCGTCAGCCGCGATGGTGTCGATCTTGGTGTACTCCGACGGCCTGAACCTGGTGCTGTGCGGGTCATTAGACTCCATGTAGAAGAGGTTGAAGGTCTCCTTGCAGGTGCCCGACACCCAGGGGATGCTGTTGCAGTCACGCAGCGTAAAGCGCAGCTCCACGTAGATCTTCTGTGCGGCCTCGCGGGAGATCCAGTTGGAGCGCAGCCAGTTGTTCTGGTTGGGCTCCATCACGTGGCACACCTGGAACGTGTGGATGGGACGGTTATGCTCGTCCATCTCCGTAATGGCGTCCCACTGCGGAACAAAGAGCCTCAGTTACTTTGTAGTGTTTAGGTTATCCAAAGAACACAATGCAAATGGTGAGGTGTGGTGCTACGGGTCAGAAATAGAATTAGAATGAAATTAACTTTGATACCAGATTCATCAGAGTCCATCTTTCGGCTCGATGACTGTTAAGTAGCTTATCTTACACTATTTTCTGGTTTATGATCCTTTGCTGACAACTTAAAAACCCATCAAAATAGTATAAAAATCTCCTGACCATACTGATTATTCTAATTGCAGAAGAGTTATTTGTAAATTGCCATTTGTATAGTTAAGGTAATATATTTAAATCCAACAGCTAAACTCATATCAAGAGGAATAACTACACTCATAACACCTAGTTTTTATTTATCTTATTGTTTCGCTGAGTGTTAATCCCCATTATACTGTATAATACAATATTTCCTTCACAAATTCAGTGGCCTGACTGATCTTTTTTGAGTAAATCTTTTCAAAGAGAAAGGATCGGATTTGGCAAGCTTGGATACAGAGTCTCAGATTGGCCTGTGTGCTTGGTGTAATATGTGCTGATGAAGTACAGGTGTCAGGTAGACAGAGCACCGGCAACAGCGTCAATCAGCAGAGCTGACCTCACTCAGTCTGAATAAGATTCTGCACAACCACTTAATCTGTCTGTCGGAGATCCTGAACAATTAAAGTCTTCATGTACCAATGTGCTTTCCAAGAGTGATCTGCATGTCAGAAAGACTCTACGTATGAAGTTAGTTAACTGGCTAGGAACCTGTGTGCATCCTCTGTGAGGCTAAGAAACTGAAATTCAAGGTTAAAAGAGGCAGATGATTTCAGAGAGAAGGGCCAAGATAATTAAGCTTGGTAAACTTAAAGGAATGTATGATGGAGGGCGCAGGCCGTGATTCCTGTGACTGCAGTTGGTGCGACTTGGGGTTGATTCTGTAACAACAGGCAGGTTCGTGCTTCCCATCAGCAGGTGAATTGCAAGCACGTCAAACAGGGGCTTACAGCAGCTGTCGAACAAATCAGCGAGACCGAATGAATCAGCCAGACCATACCGAATCAAAAGAACTGAATCGGACAGCCAAACTGGATACTGCGTACCCAATCAACCAGAAAGGCCCACAGGAGAAGAAGGAATGAGAAATGCCCGTGTGCCCGGGCAGACCTGAGAGAATCAAGGCAACACTCAGACACGTTCAGGTAGTACAAATGCAGCACAGATTGCGAAAATGATAATGCTTTATCACATATACGACAAGTTCCTATTGTACCATTTTCAGTGCAATTAACTCATTTTAAAATAGCAAAGGTGCTGAATTTTTGATAGTTGGTGTAACTAGAACAGTACTTTATTCTTCTTAGGAAACAGTCAATGTAGCATAACTTATGGGAAATGCTGGCTTTGAAATGATTAGAAACTGTGAATGAGTCCATGATTGGAGAAAATACATATAAGACAGAATTCACTTCGACGTCAGGTGCTGAGCTGCGGTGAGTTATACACATGGTAAGGGTCCTGTTATCTTGGGCACAAACAATATCAGCCACAGAAAGCTACCCAGTGAGAGTGAAAAACCAAAACAATCAACAAAACAAAACAATCTCCTCCTTTGTTTTCTTCAGTTGTTTAAAATTCAGGTTCACAAGTAATTTCTTTAATAATTTCTTCTTTTGTTCTGTATTTTATACCCTCTGCCTGATAAATTATTTACTGTGAACCTATTTATTGCAAGTGATATTTATGCAAATATCTACTGTCCTATTTTGCATATATTTGCAGAAATGTTTTTTTAGTCTGGTGAAAAAAAAGCTTTAAAATACGTTATTAAATAAATACACATTTACAACATTATTTATGAGTTTATGTTAATCATCCTTTTTACACGTGGAAATTAGCTCGAAGTGTTGAATTGCTAATTCTCAAAGTAATAATAATTCATCAGTCCATTTTCCATAACTGCTTAATTATTACAGGGTCACAGTGAGTCTGGAGCTTACCCCTGGAAGCACAGAGCAGAGGAGCCCTTGGACAGCATGCCAACACAGGGCACGTGCACAAAGACTCAGGGCAATACAGGGACAGTACAGGCAGAACATATAGATCCTACAGACAGCCCTGGGGTGTGAGTCCACTAAGTGGCACCAGCATTAATACTACAACCAATATACAGTATTAAACAACACACAGATCTGCTTACTTATCTATACTGGAACCTCGCATTGTCTACTGACAATAATATGAATGTTGTGAGCAAATCTGACAAAATATTATTTGAATAACATTAGCACAACATTCTTATAGTCTTCTAACTACTAGCTACTGACCTTTAACATGAACCTTAATTACTTAAATGAATTATTCAATAAAGATCACATTTTTGCAGTTGAAGGATTCATGAATGTTAGATAGACCTTGATATAACAGCTGAACAAGTCTAATCAGAGTCGAAGCATCACACCACCTAAACTGTCCTATCAGAGTCAAGGCATCACATCACCCAAACTGTCCTATCAGAGTCAAGGCATCACACCACCCAAGCTGTCCTATCAGAGTCAAAGCATCACATCACCCAAGCTGTCCTATCAGAGTCAAAGCATCACATCACCCAAGCTGTCCTATCAGAGTCAAGGCATCACACCACCCAAGCTGTCCTATCAGAGTCAAAGCATCACATCACCCAAGCTGTCCTATCAGAGTCAAAGCATCACATCACCCAAGCTGTCCTATCAGAGTCAAGGCATCACACCACCCAAGCTGTCCTATCAGAG
>JAODUD010000098.1:938569-949411 GCA_026784285.1 Stomatorhinus walkeri
GAGTACCCGGAGGAAACCCCACGACGACACAGGGAGAACATGCGAACTCCACACACATGTAACCCAGGTGGAGACTCGAACCCAGATCCCAGAGGTGTGAGGAAACAGTGCTAACCACAGCACCACCATGCCACCCCAGCATTTACTTTCTTACTTTAGAAATTACTGTTTTGATAAATGTACTTAGATGTTTAGTACAGTATATGCTCTCCTTGTTTTATTCTGTTCATTTTGTGTTTAAATGCAAAAAACATATTTAAGTGTAATTTTTTGGGGCTGGGAACCAATTAATTGGTTTTCCATGGTTTCTTATGGGGAAAATTCGATCAGAATTCGATCCGGAGTTCTGAACGGCTTAAGTTCGAGTTCGGAGGTACCACTGTATTTCAGAAAATAAAATTATCTTACATGGGGGAAAACGTACCAAACAACAGTGTTTCAACAATTTTAAAGGGAACAAGAATAATTTTACAGCTATGAAACAACTCAAACATACAACAGGGTTAAGCAACACATTCCAATTACAATTTACAGCTTACTAACCATGGAACAGGAGGATGTAGAACAAGTATCCATTTTACTGACTGTACCAGGCACATCAAGCCAAACATGTGATAGCCAATTAGCAGTTAGTTTTCGCCAGGCACCTAGTCCATATACTGCTGACTTCAACTGGCACCTTTTCTGATGTTACTGATTTGCACCAATCCCTCCACACAAGCAGCCAGGCCTTCCATGGAACTTCCCCTGCAGATTAGAGATCTGGCCTCAGGCCAGTGTCAGTCAACCTATTTGGTGATGCAGGCGGCCATCTAGGGTGCCATCTTCTGTGGGGGCGCTAACTTAGCAGCTTACCCTTTAGCGCCTTAGCATTTCACTTTGTCTCAGGCATGGGACACCAGTAGTGAAGCTTTCCTAAGGCACCATATGGGCTTTTGCTACATATTCCATTTGAACTCGAATTCACAAATTCTTAGTTGAAAATTTTAACTGGAACGCCCCGTGAAATGGGGTTCTGACTCAGTAAGTCAGAAGAACCTCTGCATTCCCGACCTCAGAATTCACGATGGCTGCACCCTTCATCAACAGAAGTGAAAGCTTTAATTATATACTGTTTATTAGCACTTATGTCTTTTGTGTCTCATTAAAATGGTCGTACACACAGTACAGTCCAACCTCTATCTGCGGACATGTTGCTATGGTGTTCGTATGGAAAATATACCATGAAATGCATGGTTATGTACAGGTATTGCTAAAATTGCTGGATAAAACTGGTCTTGTTAAATGGCTTTCTGACTTGTACTGGAACGCGGTTAACTTGGGTGGAATGCAGCATTTGGCCTGTACTGCTACAGACTGTACTTATCAAAGCATACGCACGCAAAAACATGCGCGCAGACACAGGCACCGCACACTCTACAGCAGGTAGCCAAATATAGCAGTGTCACTCCAGGTGAGCTAAATGGCTCCTCTCTGTGACAAGCAGAGAGCACAGCACAGGATGTGTCCCCTGTCTGCTCTAGCACCAAAAAATCCATAGTTGTAATGAATGTCGTATGTATCGAGCGCATTTATTGACTTACTTTTTAGGCCTGTGAACACCTACCTTCGGCTTAGTTTAAAGAATAAACAATGCGGACTGGATACAAGACACAGCTCTCAGCCCTTTCTGCTGCATACAAATAAAAAACGATTTCAGGATTCCTGTTTTCATCATCCGCTCCCCCAAACCTGTAACATTTCTATTACAGAGGAACAGCGCGCGCAGTATGCACAAGACCCCAGATGACTGCAGTAATAAGAAATTCGAAGCTTAAAAACCTCATTTTAAAAGTGCATGAGCTTAAATCAGAAACAATTTTCGTTGAATAATTTAATAAGCAATTCACAACAAAAACCCTTATGACATATTTTTATGAAAACAAAAATCAATTTGCATGAAAACAGCTTTCACACGTAAACAACTAAAGACTTGTGGATCTGACTGAGCTCTCCAGTGCTCTGTTTAATTAGACCTCGAAATCTGCAGGGATAATCAAACAAAAGCTGTAAATTAAAGAATAATAATTCAGCCATCTCTGGGGCTACATTTTGATCCTTGCTGAAGTGACCATATCTATGTGCTAATGTAATGCCTAACAGCTCAAGTTAGGCACCAATTCCCATTACAGCAGAGTATACAATCATTTATTTAGCATCAGCTGCTTACTTATGGTCAGAAAACTCTGGTCACTGACATGCAACGTGAACTCTCCACATTACCACAAGGGACAACTTCATATTTTGTGACATTTCTCATGGTTTTCGGTAACTGACTTGCGGGCTAAAGGTACTCAAATCCGTTTTCACATTTTCAGAATATTAATGATCATGTGAAGACTTCCTGAAGTTGATGGAGTAGGATTACAGCTCGAAAGTACAGGCAGAGGATGCAGAAGTCAATGGAGGATAAACGGTGGCCAGAGATCAAAGATACACCCACCATTACCAGCGAGGAACAGCCTGGATCATTTGGTATTCAGTTTTGTAACACAGCACTTTTCAGGCATCTCTATAACATGCACATCCCAGAAATATCTACCACACACACACACACACAGGTTTGTAATTATATCTTTGTGGGGACTCTCCATTCATTTCTATGGGGAAAATTCTAAACATATCAACCATAAGTAAGCAAACATGGCATTTTAACTTTTTTGACTGCATTCACACATCTCCGTGGGGACCTGAAGAAATGGTCCCCACAACACCAAAAAAAAAAACAAAAGGTTTTTAATACATTGTGGGGAACATTTGGTCCTCACAATGTAATATAAACCTAATCCACACACACACTTGCATACATGGGTATACCTATCCTTATGGGGATCGCTCATTCACTTCTATGGGAAAAATGCTAACGCTATCAATGATAACCTTAACCCCAACCCAGCCCTAACCATAACAATATATAACCAAACAAAATACAAGAATTCTTGCATTTTTAGTTTTTTCATAGCAGTCACTTTTATAAAATAGAGTTTTCCCAGGAAATCGGTCCCCAAAAGAGAAAATGGATATTTATTATGTTATGGGGACATTGTGTCCTCATAAGGATAAGTATACCCACTTACACACACACCTACAAAGGTTTGTAATTACATCTTTGTGGGGACTCTCCATTCATTTCTATGGGGAAAACTCCCATCCCAACATGACGACCTTAATCCCTACTCAGCACTAACATTAACCATAGATAACCAAACAAAATACTTTTGGAATTTTTAGCTATTTGATTACAGTCACAGATTTTTAGAAAATTGAGTTTCCCACTTCCCCAGGTGGGGAATGAAAAAATAGTCCCCATTTGTAAATAACAGGTTTTCCTCACATTGAGTGCCCCCCAAAACGTAATATATACATAATATCCTCCCCCCACCACACACACACACACACAAAGGAAAACATGAATCTTTTTGGCAAACACTGTCTTTTTCTTATACACACACACACACACAATTAAAGAGTGTTTAGAGTTGGTGACAAACCTGAAAATCACATGTATCTTGGAAGAGGAAAAGAAGAGAATAATAGTAGAACAGTTAGAAACAGGAGCCTCTGCTGAGTGATGCGCCAGGTTTACGCGGCACCAGAGAGAGACGGGCAGCTGCCAGGGACATGCTGGGAAAATTAACAAAAAAAAAGGAAAAAGGCCCAAGGGTTAAAGTTCCTAACTGTTTAAAGAGGTTGCATCCTTGGCTTGAGCTCCAAATGTATTTATAAGGATTCTGCGATAGCCCTGACACATTCAATTCTCAGCATTCAGGCCAAAGAGCTGACAGTGATGGAAGCATTCGCACTGTCCATGTAACTGGGACGTCACGGTCACTGCAAAAAGGCTACATTTTCTAAACGAGCATGCGGGTTGGTGCTAATTGGCTACGCTGCCTGCATATTGACATATTTCACTGCATTCTAATTTGTGGGATCTCCTCCATGGTCCTGCCCTCAGGACCTCCTGCAGTTCTCCCCCCCTCCCGCCCCAGCTTGACAGGCTGACAGGATGTCACTTCCTCATGTCAATTCACCACGTCTGTGAACGTCAGCAGGGCACACTTGGCCTGGCAAACTCCAAAATGCGCCAGTTGAAAATGCAAATAGAACCCATTGTTCACCCATTAGCTGGGCTGAAGATTAAGCTACACCCACTCGCCTGAGGTCTGTGCTTTAGCAATTTGAGCCAAGTACAAAAAACTGCACGCTAGCATGCAAGCTAGTTAGAAAAAAAACGTCAGACTAAAGTACATTATTTACTGAACTAGTCCAGTTAGCTAGTACCAAAAATTCTTAAGTTCCATCCCGACCCATAAGTTCTCAGTTACATCCTAGCCTTACGAGGCCCATATGTTTAAGGGGATGCGTCAGTTAAAGGGATAGTGCAGCGCACTCCTCTCAGAGTTCCTGTAAGTGAGCGGGCCGCCCCATGAGGGTCAGTCAGAGAGGAGCCGCACCTCTCCCACATGGCGCCTTGCGGCCTGCAGTTTCTGCTGTGGAGGGGGGGGCTCATATCCCCCTTCAACCACTACTTTAGCGTGTAATCGTGGGCTTCAAGATGTTTGCAAAAGAGACTGATATAAAACAGACAATCAAATTAGTATTAGAATGAACAACAACTGTGCATGACTTTGCTGTTTCTTATTCTCTCACATTTTTTTTTAAGCTTTCAAGAGACATTTAAGAGCTGCCTACCTTGCTGAGCCAATGAAAAAAGCTGCGGTATGATTGAAAGCATTAAAGATTTAAGGTCAGTTCAAGTAGGCTGTGCTGTCATACCATCCATATACAGATATACAGCAGCGTGATACAGCATTCCCTCAGGATCGCAGTGCAACACGTAGACAGTAAGCGACATGGGGACAGTCTTCACAGTACTTACAGTGCAAAGCCATCCAGTGGGCTGGACACAAGGCTTTATAAACATAGCACAATGTGAGTAATGCTTCACATTAACTGTACCTTCATAATGCATTCATTATGCATTCATAGAACATTCAGTGCACCTTCAGTATATATTTATAATGCATTCATATAACATTCATAAGGAACATGTAAGTATAGCTTAGCATACCTTAACAGCTTTAATACACATGAATAACAAACATTATATGATAACAATAAACATTATCATTGTGTATTGTTTGTTATTAATGTCTATTAAAGATGTACGTTAGGGTGGTAAGAAGCAATGAATGATTTACAAATGCATGAAGTTGCAGTTAATTTAAAGCATGTACACAATGTGAATGTACACAATAAGTAATAATAGGGTGTAATAATACTCAACTACAAAATACTTTTGTAATACCAGGGACTCTAAAAACAAGATTTTTCATTTGACAATCAGAATTGGCAAAATGAACATTCATTCACCAAGAACCTTTTCCCTGTAAAGTTGAATTCCACTTTTCACCTCAGGTTCAGTCTGGATGGTAATGTTATGAAATTTTAAACTCCCCCATAATTTTAACACCTTCATCTGAGACAAAACAAAACTGCACCACTTCTGATAAGCATGTCTAATGTGCAGCTAATCCTGCATCCTGGCAGCACAGAACTGACCTTCCCTATGTTACAGCGTACAGCTTTGTGACATATGTAAATACAGATATTTATATGATTGCTTGACATTTTTTTGTTTTATAATTCTTTTGTTTTATTTTGGTTCATTGTTTACCTTATTTGTATTGGCATTTTCATTTTATTTGTTATCCTTTTATATTTGGTTATTATATATAGTCTTGATGGGCTGGCCCCCCATGCTGGATTGTTCCCTGCCTCGTGCCCGTAGCTTCCCAGATAGACTCCGGACCCCCGCGACCCAGTATGATAAGAGGTCTGGAAAATGGATGGATGGATGGATGGATATACAGTCTTTTTCAGCACAACCCAGGAAGCAGGTGGGAAAAGCGTTTCACTACATGCATGTACAATGTATGTTTGTGTATGTGACAAATGAAAACTTGAAACTGTTCCCAGAGGAAGCGGAATCATCTCAGCTGAATCTGTGCTCTTCCTCACCAAGCGATAAAGCACCTGCCTTCTTTTCCTTCCTTTCGCACGCGTCCCATTAATTAACAATCAGGGAATAAATAAGGAAAAAGAAAGTGACATCAGAAAAAGTGAGATCATCCTCTGTATCCTCCTCATCTGTTTTGCAGCATGGTGGCTGACTGCGCCTCTCCCAAACATCAACAGGGGAGCCTCCTTATTTATTTCAACCTTGACGGCATCAAAGCCTCTGGAGAGCAGAGTCTGCAGGGCCCAGCCTGGGAGAGACACATACCTGCAGCAGGTGGGGAGGTGGAAGCGAAGGGGGTTATGAAAGGAGCTGCAGATCCATGCTGAATGTGACTATCTAGTCTCTACACCTTTAATGAACTGCGACAGGACATAACTTTAATTACAAGGTACAACAGGCAGCACGGTGTCATCATCACTGAAGCATCATGGGATTGATTCCGGACCCCAGCTCTGTGGGCATTTGTGAGTTTGCCTCTTTTCCCCATCTCTGAATTTAGAGATCAGTGGTCATCGTTAACACACCACAGCACACAGTACGCAACAACAAAATGTGTCCTCCGCATTTAACCCATATGTGACTTTCGTGACATAGCAGGGGGCAGCTAATTCAGCACCCGGTGAGCAGTGCTTGCTGGTCGGGGATTCGAACCAACAATCTTTCAATTACAAGTGCGCTTCCCTAACCATCAAGCCACCACTGCCCACACATGCCCAATAACATGCAGGTTATATGAATTGGACCTCTAAAATGTCCATAAAAAGTGAAGAACATGTTAACTTTATTGTCACTATGCTCGTGAAAACAAAATGAGGCAGTATGCTCAAATAGTGCAAACATCACACTCAGGGTGATTGTGTGTACCATAGTGCAAATGTCACACTCAGGGTGATTGTGTGTACCATAGTGCAAATGTCACACTCAGGGTGATTGTGTGTATCATAGTGCAAATGTCACACTCAGGGTGATTGTGTGTATCATAGTGCAAATGTCACACTCAGGGTGATTGTGTGTATCATAGTGCAAACATCACACACGAGGTGATTGTGGGTTTCGTAGTGCAAACATCACACTTAGGGTGACTGTGTGCATCATAGAGAAAGCATCACAGACAGTGTGGTTGTGTGCCCTACCTTGGGTTAAGCTCTAGGCTTACAGAGACCCTGTGTTGCAGCGTTGTAATTTCCAAATATTTGCAAGTCATGCATTTAAAAAAATTTTTTACTGATCCCTGACAATTTTTACCACTAGTATCCCCTCTCCCTATTCAACACCTCCCAAGCCTGGTAGACAAGTACAATGTACTTGCAGAAAGTACAATGCCAACGCAGCCATCAAAAGGTTGGGAACCCCTTCTATATTGGATAAGCTATTATGGAAAATGTGATGGAAAAGAGTTAATATAGCCCTCGAAAGCCTCAAATTATTAACTTTCTCCTTTCTGAAGAGACTAAACCAATGTTTAAATTTAGTCCATCATACATTTAAAGGCACCTTAGTATTCTGTAGTTAAAGGCCACGGGTGACTTTCTGAATGTGAATTCTCCTCACACAAGCAGCCAGTCTGCAAACATTTCATTCAAGCTGGTTTTCCAGCTGTCATTCAGTGATGGATTTCTGATCTCCTTGTAAAATTACCCCGGAGTGAATAATTACGTTTTATACCAGAGGGGAAAGAAAGTTAATAAAGTTTTGATTACAAAGGAATCAAATAAAATCTAATGGTAATGCTGCACCTGGCCTTCTCTTCATTTACTCGCTTTATCTGTCTCCAAATCCCACTGCTTTCTCATTATGTTTTGAGTCTTTTGGGCAACTTTGGTGGAACAGGAAATAAAAGGGATTGGAGAAAAGGAATAATCACCCACGTGTCCCAAAACACTCAGGCTCCATTACTGTTCCTGGGATGAAACATAGTAAGCTACTTACTCAATGTTTTCTTTTTACTGCGAAAAGAAACGGCCTCATTCTGGATTCTTTGAAACCTTCTGGTGAAGCTGTACGTTGCTACTGCATGATCCCACAGTTCGTATTCTTTAAATATTTAGCACATTTTCGTCTGAGAAGGCTGCGCTCGTCCCAAACTCAGGATGCAGTCAGCATGCACTAGGCACCCACAGCTTAAGTGTTACAGGAAAGAGATACAATTAATTCCCCTGTGTGCATTGCTTGGGATTCTGGAAGCACCTCTCCTGTCTCCATGCAGTGTTAGATCCATGTCAAGACCAGACAGTGACCGACTCCCCCTGCTCCTCCATTGTGAGTTTGTATCACTCTTAGGTGCAAATAGGAGTGGTTTAAGGTCAAGAAAGTCAAACTAATCTTTAGAGCAGTGTTTCCCAACCCAGTCCTCCGGGACCCACAGACGGTCCACATTTTTGCTCCCTCCCAGCTCCCGGGTCGGGAAACTCTGCACTAAAGGTCATCAGAGCTGTAGTTAGACTTTCTTGACCTTAAGCTGCTCGGGGACCCCCCAGAGACAGCCCACCTTTTTCCTTCCTCCCACCATTCTGCCAGACAGTCTACATTTTTGCTCCCCTAGTTTTGTTTTTGTAGATATTCAGTTCAGTTTCTTTTTTGTACTGAGCCCATCCCATCACAGGGAGCAAAAATGTTGACTGTCTGTCGGTCCTTGAGGACTGGATTGGGAAACTGCTTTAGAGAGATAACAGGAAGGCCAGAAAGCATCTTGTTCTCTGACTGCTTATTAAACCTTACAGCTGTTCTCTAGCCTGTACAGCCATGCTGCACTGTTTTTTATCAGTAATAAGTTGGCTTAGTAAGTCTGCAGTAAGTTGACCCTACCCTCAACAACTACTAACCCGACTCTACAAGTACTTACAGGTACCAACCGGAAAAAAAAAAAGTAAAAATCAACACATAATATAAGTACATTTAATTTTCTGTGTTTTTATCTGTTTTGATGTAAGGCATAAATCAAAATTTAGTTTCCTTGAGTCCTCACAAAATCCTTTAAACTTCACAAAGCAAGGAGACATGCAAGTATACTGCATTCAAAATGTAGTTTTAACAAGAGCACATTTACTATTATCCATGCAGGACTTGCCAGTACATTAAAAAATAAAAAGCTGCAAATGAGTTACAAAGTTTGTTTATAAATCTTCTGTCTCTTCGGTGGAAGGCGAATGAAAATGAGGGATGCATCAGGGTGACACAGTGATGAAGTGGATGCTATCGTTGCCTTGCACCCCCAGGGCTGGGGGTTCCGATCCCGCATCCACTCTGACTGGAATCTGCAGCATCGTGCTGCGTTATGTAGGTTTTCTCCAGGTGCTCTGGTTTCCTGCCACAGCTCAAAGACATGCTGTTAGGTTAATTGGTGTCTCATCTGTTTGGCACCCTTTTCAGGATGCACCCCTCCACTGTGCTCTGCAGAGTGGGAGAGGCTCCAGGGCCCCCGCATCCCAGCTTGGAATAACATAAAGCCACAGGCAGAATTCACAAATGGGAAGATTGCTGTAAAATCTCTGGTTTATTTGAAAAGTGCAGATCTGATACGTCTGCATGCCACAGCTGATGTATATTAAGATTTCAATTTGGCCATAATCCAGACATTTAATGACCTCTTAGGCACAACCGTCAGCAGTGTGTCTGTCTGCAGGGAGAATGTCGACCATGTCGAGAGGTTCATTTACATCGGGAGTGTCATTCAGGTCTCTGGAGACTCTTCCTATGAAGTCAGTAGACAGATTGGGAGGGCATGGGGGGTCATGAGGTCACTGGAAAGGGGGGTGTGGTGCTCCCCATATATTTGTCCAAGTCTTTAGAGTGTTGGTGCTTCATGTCTAGCTGTATGGCTGTGAGACATGGAGACTATCCAGTGAGCTGAGATGAAGGCTGGACTCCTTCAGTACTGTGTCACTTCGGAGAATCCTTGTGGACCACTGGTTTAACTTTGTGTCGAATGAGCAGTTTCTCAGGGAGTTCAGAATGAGGCACATTACCTGCATTGTGAGGGAATGTCAGTTATATCACTGCGGCCATGTGGCGTGTTTCCCTGAGGGAGATCCGGCTCGCAGACCTGGCTAAGGGGACACCCACGAAACACCTGGCTGTAGCAGTTAGATGGCAATTTTCGGAGGATGGGACTGGACCGGACATCAGCCTGGTGGGGGCAGGGGTGGAGTGAGGTGCTTTGTCATGTGGTGGGTGCAGCAGCACACTATACCAGTGCATGATCCCCAACATGACCTACAAGTCCCTTGTTTTTTCTAATGATCTTGTGCTTATTCAAAAAGCAGTCTCTCTCTCTCTCTCTCTCTCTCTCTCTCTCTCAATAACTAATTGTGGCTATGCTGTGGATTTTATAATTCTGATATTCAAAATGCTTGCTAAAATAATTATAAATACGCTACCTCAACAAATGTAAAGATATTATTACAACTACATTATTAGTACAGTTAACCATGGGCCAATGCAACTGATGAGCATCCCTGAACTGAGAAAAAAGTACCCATAAACTTAGCATAATAATAATAATAAAAACATTTTGTGTTTATATATATATATATATATATATATATATATATACACACATACATACACAGTGGTACCTCAGTACTCGAACTCATGAGAACTCAAATTTCTTAAAAGTCGAATCAGTTTGAAAAAAAAAAATACCTAGAACTCGATCTGAATCTCAGAAGTCGAACCATGAACGCTGACCTACGTCACACGCTGACCATACGTCACACGGCACATCACATACAAATAAAGCAATAATCTCTGAAATTACCCCCCCTAACCCAGGTACCTATTGT
>JAODUD010000098.1:960870-972515 GCA_026784285.1 Stomatorhinus walkeri
CGAAGCACTGCAGCTGCACGCCACCCATCATGCAAGGCCCAAAGTGTGATGTTGCACTGCTCAGCACTGCACCAGCATGCCACCCATCATGCAGAGCCCAATGTGTGATGTTACACTGCTAAGCACTGCACCAGCATGCCACCCAGTATGCAGAGCCCAATGTGTGATGTTACACTGCGAAGCACTGCAGCTGCACGCCACCCATCATGCAGAGCCCAATGTGTGATGTTACACTGCGAAGCACTGCAGCAGCATGCCACCCAGTATGCAGAGCCCAAAGTGTGATGTCGCACTGCTCAACACTGCACCAGCACACCACCCATCATGCAGAGCCCAATGTGTGATGTTGCACTGCTCAACACTTCACCAGCACGCCACCCATCATGCAGAGCCCAATGTGTGATGTTACACTGCGAAGTACTGCAGCTGCACGCCACCCATCATGCAAGGCCCAAAGTGTGATGCTACACTGCGAAGCACTGCAGCTGCACGCCACCCATCATGCAAGGCCCAAAGTGTGATGTTACACTGCTAAGCACTGCACCAGCACGCCACCCACCATGCAGAGCCCAATGTGTGATGTCGCACTGCTCAACACTGCACCAGCACGCCACCCATCATGTACTTGTCCTGACAGCTTAATCATAGTCAGGAGTGCTGTCGGGACTCTTATCACCCTGATATATATGATGCAATGGTCCCTCTTTCAGACCATGGGAAGAAAAGTTTTTTTTTTGCAGAGTAAACACAATTCAGTTTAAGGCAAAAGTCATTCTCATCTCTTTTTACTTTTAATTGTAACCATGACTGATGGAGTAGATTAGAAAATCTTTAGATGATCAGCCAAGCCAAGCAGTGGTATTAGGGGCAAAGTTTTGAAAACCATGGTATCTCAAACCCTGACTAAACACCTTTGTCTTCTCAGTAGTGTCACATACTGTATTATAGCAAGGCAGTGAAAGTTTTATTTTGTGTTGTGTTGTTTGGAAATTTTATTTTTTTGGTTAATTTAATGAATAATTTATATAGTTTCTCAAGGTGCATTGCAAGGAAACAAAAATTTGCCTTTAAAAAAAAGCATTTAACAAGAATGCTTCTGGAGTCCTATAATGCTTTGGGTCACAATGGAAAATGACAGTCAGTCCCAACTGCACATAACTAGCGAGCAAGGTGACTCTGAGGAAGATGGACAAATGTCAGACCATGTCTGATTGGAACTTCATCGATGAATGCTCACAGGGGCTCTGACGACAGCAGCTCTGAAAGCTGTACAGGGGCTCTGACGACAGCAGCTCGGGAGCCTGAGGGCAAGACAGCACCTGGGGCAGCAGCGCACGTTGGGTCATGCTCCCTGACCAAGACGCGTGTGCATTTGGTATGATGATCAAAGAAAAGAAATGGAAGCAAATCGATAGGGTGACATCATATGCAATCGAGAGTGTGAGCAGGCAGTTTCATGAAATGATACTATGGGTCTGATAAAAGGCATTACATTTAAAAATGGTACTTCTGTCACAAATGTAGTGTAAAGGACAGCTCAGTGTTAATGGGTGCATTACCCATAATCCTGATCAACAAGTGGTGCCCTGCACCAAAAGAAGTCTGTAAACTTCAGTCATTTTCTCACTTAGAATGTATACACAGCCACAGTATAGAGAAAACCATAGGCCTACTCAAAACATAAAACCACACCATGTGATCATCCAATGGTAACACATTCTGATCCATTTCTGACGTGACAGCTCACCCATTCGCAGTGGATCAGTGGTCACGGAATGGATTTATGAGCATAAAAACAACTCAACAGAGCAGTGCCTGGAACAATGGAATGACATATCAGTAAGAGACGCACACACATTCATAGAACGCATGCCAAGGGTTACTGAAACTGAGCAAGTGGTCTATGGTGACCGCACACACCACTAATACAATTTACATTTGGTTTCCTTTCATTGTGGCAGCTAGCTGTATGTTATTACAAAAAATACTATGTGCATATTCAGCGCATTCAATGCATAAGCAATACACTGGAATCTCACTGATTGCAAAAATTAAATAACAAAAAGTGACTTAAAACAGGAAATAAGTTGAATATTCAAAATATAGAGACAGCAAAAGCAAACTGCCTGTACCATAGTAAACAAATATTATAATGAAATCACCAAACCCAAGACACCAAACAGCAACCTGGCAACAGTCCTGATTAAAGACTACATTTGTATGTTTTCATCATTCCATCATTCCAGCTGAAAACGTGATAAAGTAGGTCCTACAGGATGATGAAATAATATATAAAAATAGGCACAGCATTTTTAACGATCAGATAATTTGTGCCTATAAAAAAACAAACACTGAAGTAAAAACATATCTAAGCTAATATCATAGTATTCAATGCTATACATCATGCAGCAGATGACCAGCTGCAGATTTTATAAGAAATATCAAAAACATCCACAAACACACATAAAATACTAATTAATTTAGATTAATTAATATCTGTTGCTTTGACTGACTGAGAGGATAGTGAAGGTCTGCATTAGCTGGACAGCAGTCAGGAGACAGAATGAGTGTAATCACTGGTTTTAATAATCACCTTCATGTCACCGTGCTAATTAATTATTGATTTCATCAGAGTTGGGAGTGTGTTCCTTGCAGTAATGGGAACAGTTGTGTATAGGAAGGAAAATGATGTGTCATGTGAGACCAGAACCCAGAGGAGCCACCCCCCCCCTTATTCTTTCTCTCTGAACAGGTACCTTCTCCTTCTCACGTTCTCTCCAATAGCTGCCGGTGCAAGTGATTCTTTAAACTTCCATTGTCTGACTCAGCACACAATATACCTACGATCCTGAATGGATTTTTTCTAAAGCCTCAAAGCTAAGCTGGATAAGCAGTTTCAAGTATATGTGCATGAAATTTTAGACACGCCATTAAAAGTCGGCAAAAGAGTTAACTTGCCATAACGAATAACTCAGACTCCCCAATGCTCCAATAACAGGGAATTAACACTGAATGCAGAAGCAAAGTGACAAATGAAAATTCCTTCTTTCGGATGGTAGACATTCAGATAAAAGAGGAAACACACACGTGGACACACACACTTACTCACCCCATTCACTGGATACGTCTTCCAGCCCAGCTCACCAAGTACTGCTGTGGTATCCAACAGCACCACTGAACAAAAAAAAAAATCTGTTAGTACGTATCACTCAGCACATTGTTAAACTTGAAAACAAATCTATAGATCAGCTCTGCACACATTAAAGTAGAAGAAACATGACAGTAGTACAAAAATAGTGCAAAAAAGAAATGTAGTGCAGTTAAGATATGAAACGCCTATTGGCATGAGAACACTAAATACCACAGCATCTTGTCCTTTTCTCAGCGAATTGCAGTTTGTTATATGTGCTCTGGGAGTTGGTTGCAGTGTCTGGTTACGAGGACTTTTGAGGCCGAGCTTCTGAGACCACCGGTGATCAGCGGAACGGCAAAAAAATGAAACACTTCTCACAGTGCCACCGGCGACATGACGGCGACCCTCGGCCGGCTGCGGCATGACAGAGAGGTCGGCGGCAGTGCCCAACGCAGTGCCACCGGCGACATGACGGCGGCCCTTGGCCGGCTGCGGCATGACAGAGAGGTCGGCGGCAGTGCCACTTGACGAATGAGAAACAGCTTTTTCTGTCGTATCTGGAGTCTGGGTTAACCATGACTGATGACCCATGTCACTTCATGGGTATTAGTCATTGTGGCGAGGGCAAGGACTTTGGGCATCCTCAGCCACAGCAGTTGACAAATGTGGAAGCTGTGGAGATGTTCTTTTTTTTAAACTACCGGTATATACCATCACCCCCAACATGCCCTGCTTGGCAGCTCACGGTAGGTGGCTGGAGTCAGCCTGGGAATCAGGTCACTTATTCCAGCGGTCAGAATGCCATCAATGACATGTCCTTTACCAGTAACATGTCACCATTTAGCAGTCTGCCAAAGTCCATGATTCACACAAAGATGCAACAATGGAATTAACGTGGTTTCCCATTCGCAAACCATAAAATTAGTTAATCAATTACTAGAGGACAATTTACTAGGGTAAAAGGTTCTTACTTAAAAATGCTTTAGATCAAAGGCCTCCTCCCATTATGCCAGGGTACCCTAACCCAGAAGAGGCTTACCAAAATCCCCCCTTTGAGCCAGGGGTGCTACCACTGTCAGGCAAAGGGGTGGCCAGACCAGCTATGTAACTCAGCCATGATCAGCCAGAAAAGGTTATGCGGGGCCATCTTGTGCCCTCATCACTCGCATGGTGAAAGGTGGGGGTCAAATGCAGTGCCATTTATGCAGCAGGAAAGAGTGGGAAGGACCCACATAGATTAGACATTGGCAATAAACATTGGCTTTGGAAGTGTGAAACGCTGCCTCTTTAGCTCTGGTGACGCAAAAGGTATGACCTCCCTGCACAGTGTGGACAGTGTGGAACCAGACCTGTTCAGGAAAGTTTCTCCTAATCAAATGTTCCCCACGGTGAACTGGGATACTCACAAGTCATAGGCTGTGGCCTGCACAGATTCCTTTTTCCTCAATGGACAAGAAAGTTGCAGAGAGGAACATTTCAGACAGCTGTTTGTGTTCATGCACTGAAGAACAGTTTGAAGCACACAGTCACCTTAGTGAAAATGGGAAAGGTACTTGAAAGCTTAATACCTGCAGACTCAGCGATCCTACTGTAGTAAGGAATGATGAAGATACTTGGAGAAGCGTGATTAGAAAGGCTCTCTGAATCTAAACCTAGGTGCTGAACTGTTACTGGACTTCTGCGCAAGCAAAAGATTATCTATTACAAACACCACATCTGAACAGAAAGATGCTCATAAACACACCAAAATGCTGTAGGCCAGGGGTCAGTTGTCAGCTGTGTGGCCATGTCATCTGATTTGAAGTAAGGTCTTCTGGACACTTTGAATTTATCACATAAGGAGGAGATCATAAGGACCAAAACAACGTAGACAAGCAGTTAGGGTTTGCTAGTAAAGCCTGGCTGATGCTTATGTATAAGATTAATTCATCTCATACATTCAGAAAAACCAGCCACGTGCCAACAGGTCAAGGATATCTGAACAGACGATGTTCAAGGCCTCTATTGTTTTAGCTGTGGCAGGAAGGCAGTAGGTGCTTCTCATGTCAGTAACTATGGACCTAGCTGGTGGACAGCTGAGGTAAGGGAAGCTGTCAGACTGAAGGGGGCGGCCTTCAGAGTAATGCTTGGATGGGAGAAAGCTGAAAGGTAGGCAGACCTGATGGGCTGCAATAAAGGCAGTCAAGGAGGTAAAAGCTCATGGAGAGAAGAGTTTGGAGAAGGTATGAAGGGAAATGCTTGGGCCCAAAGATGCTTGGCCGTTAGAGCTCTTGTTCAGACTGCTTTCAGCCAGATTGGGGAAGTGCTGACCAGCTGTGGGAATATTATTAAGCATTGGAAAGAACATGGTTACAAAAGAAGGCAGTTCTGGATCAATCTGTCACTGAATCGTTATGGTTGTCAGAGGCCTCCGTAGTGGAAAGGCTGCAAGGAAAGATGAAATCCATCCAGAAATGTTGAAAGCACTGAATGTTTTCAGGATGATAAGGTTGACAAGCCTCTTCAATGTCGCACGGAAAGTGAATGGAGTATCCCAGACCTGGCAAACAGGGATACTAGTCCCTTTGGTGAGAGGAAATGTGAGATTGACAGGCAGATCGGTTTGGTGATTGAAGTTTTGCGGGCTCTGAGGAGGTTTGTGTTGTGAAGTGGGAGTTAAGATGTCAGATGAGGTGCAACCAGTCTATGTCCTTATTGTGACCTCCTGTCATGAGTTGTGGTTAATGACTAAAAGAATATGGTTATCAGTACAATGACGTTTTTCTGTAGGGTTATTGGGTTCACTCTCTGTGACAGGGTAGGGAGCTTGAAGATCAAGAGGAACCTTGAAATTCAGGTGCTGCCCCAGCATGTCTAGAAAAGCTGGCTGAGTTGATTTGGGTGTTTTGTAAGGACGCCAACTGGTTGACTCCCAAGGGAACTGTTCTGGACACAGCTTACTGTACGGAGGCCACGTGGCATACCTAAGACTCCAGCTATCAAGAGAATGCCTAGGGATCCCCCAGAATGAATCTGTTTCTAGCCATGAAGGTCTAATCTGACTTGCTCAGCTTGTTGCGACCACGAAAAGAAGAATATGAGCTGAGAAATGCAAATAAGGCAATTCAAAGGAAAACAGGCAAGAAACTAAGATTCTCCAGAAAAATTTGTGCAGGTGCAAAACACAGAGGTTAGTATGAGCTCAAATTTAAGAAAAGGAAAAGTCTGCTCCGGACACATTAAACTCCTGGAGCTGGACAGGAAGAGCACTGCACTGACAATGCAAAGGTTGTAGGTTGTAAGTTCAGGGAGCAAAGATGAATTGCAACCTTTCCGTCTACCGCAAGTTGCTTTCAATAAAAGCATCAGATAAATGAAGGAGAATGTTAAACGCATCCCAGAAACTTCTGGGGATGTGTGTGGAAGGTTCACCTACTGAAATAACCGCCCTGTGTTTATTGCCAAAGTTTAACCGTAAGTAGTGCCAGAGGAAGTAGCCATTGGCAGCTGCCTAGTGAAGGGGACACAGGGAGTGAGCAGGGGTGGAACATGATGTCTGTGTTTTTAATTGAATCTCAACCCATTGGGCAATCAGAGAAACCAAGAGGATGCAATCCAGAATAGCAAATGTGTACAAACAGAATTTCAATTGCACTTTAGCTGCGAGGTATGAATCACATTATATGTGTCTCTGCATTTGTTTTGCTAGGGAACAGAATTACACAAACATATCCTATTTCCCCTGTGTCACTTCTTCCCATAACAACAACATCTCAGCACCAAACTTTGAATGCATTCATTTTGCCTTGTTTAAGTATAACGCATATTGGCAAAGGGTAAAAACATGTACACACCTGGGTGAAGCAAATTCCTTTCTGTCTGTGCAATACTTTTGCAGATGCCTTTCATTTTATTGGTCACTCGAGGTTTCTGTCTCCCAACATACTCATCTCTATTAGTCATGATGCTTCTGAATTCCTTCTAACTAAAAAATTATAGTTATCAGGGCCAAGCAGGTCATGGAGCCACTCGTCTCTGCTGTTTTCTATGTCTCCTCTCGAGGCAGGCTGATTAAATGCATGGGAAACCGACTCGTGGTTGAAGCCTTATATTTAGGCTAATAAGAATTCTGAGAGCGTCAGTCAGACACTTGTTTTATACGTGTGGAATAACTGTGTACTCAACAGCTCAGGCAGCTGGAGTGAATGATGGACTGCATCTCAACTGAGGGCCTGGAGAAAGATCTATAGCAGGGTTCCTCCGGGATTTTAATGGGCCCACCTGTCTGGGAAAGTCAATTAGCGGCTCGTGGTCGAAATAACTCAGAATGGTGGCGAAAATGAGTCAACCGTTTCCAAGAGCTAGACGGTACCAACTGGTTTGAAAATTTTTACTTTAATAGATAGTACAACAGATCTTAACCACTGTACAGGCAGATAGGTAACAGATGAGTTCATACATTTAACATGAAGTATTATACATTTTTAAAGTATTATATCGAATTGACAATATTGAATGTAACAATTAATGCTGCACTTACATTAATCCTTGACATCTGAAGAATTATACAGGCACAAGCTGCAACAGACAGTCAGACGGGTCCTTTCAGCAACATAAAGCTTTTGACGTGCAGTGGTTCTTAGCCAGGCTACATTACCGTTTCCTTCCACCATGTGCAGACTTGAGGAAGTTAATCAAAGGCTTCATGATTAGCTGGCTAATAGAATTAAGGGCCCTGGATTGCAAAGTGCTACTATAAAATTGGTGTGAATCTGTTCCCTTCCCGATGTAAAGCTGCACAGATTTAAATTGTGTAAATCTGCAAAATGTTCTGTTGTTTTATTTCCACACTGCACTAGTTCTTGAGCATTATAATTCCATAATATATGCTTTAATTCTTGGTGTCCTGGAGGTAATTACATGTGTGAGGACAGATTTACTAAACAGATGTGTGATGCTACATGTCCTGATGATTGCCTCAGTTTTAATTTCTAAAAAAAGCATGCAATTTGCTTTTATAATATGTGTCAGTCCCTGTAGGCGAGCAGGAGGAGCAAGTAGAAGACGGATGGATGGAATATGCCTTAGGGATCCTGTACAGTACAGGGAAGGATTTATACATAGACATGGACAAAATTGTTGGGAACCTTCCAGAAGAAACACAACTATCTCTGACATGTCTTGAAACTGACAAAAATGTAATGACATCCCTTACTGTTTTTTCCCATATTTAACCAAATCACACTTTACCTTTGACTATTGATTCAGTTGAATATTTTAACACAATTAAATGAAAATGGCATGGACAAAAAAGTTGGTACCATTAATCATTAATTTAATATTTTCTGGCACCACCTTTTGCAGCAATCATTGCCAACAAGCGATCTCTGTACTTCACAATGAGACGTCTGCAAATGCCAACAGGTAGCTTGGCTCACTCTTCCTGAGAAAACTGTTCAAGCAGTCTCAGGGTTGAAGGGTGGGGTCTCCACACTGCAATTTTCAGATCTTTCCACAGAGATTAAGATCTTTGCTCATGGAGGGCCATTTAAAAATAGACCAATGTTTTTTTCTCAGCCATTCTTGAGTGCTTTTAGCTGTATGTTTCGGGTCATTATCCTGTTTGAGGACCCGTGACCTGCGACTGAGGCGGAGCTTCCTGACAAGGGGCAGTATGTTTCACTTCAGGATGCCTTGGTATTCTTGAGACTTCATTGTGCCCTGAACATATTCAAGGTTCACTGTGCCAGATGCAGCAAGGCAGCCCCAAGACAAATCCAAGCCCCCTCTATGTTTCAGAGTAGGTATGGTGTTCTTTTCTTTTAAAGCTACATTTTTCCTTCTGTAAACAGAGTTGATGTGACTGGACAAAAAGCTCCAGTTTTCTTATCAGTCCAAAGGACATTCTCCCAGAAATGTTGGGACTTGTCAGGCAAATTCCACTCTGCCTTTATTACATCTCTCTGTCAATAGTGGAGCCCTCTTGGGTTCTTCCATGGGGTGATGGTGCGATCAGAAGGTGACATACCTTGACCTTGGCTTGAATGGTTGTGGATGGTTTCCTTTCTACAATCTGCATAACCCTTTTGATCAACCTGGGGTTGCATTTCCTCTTGCGTCCACGTCCTGGGAGGTTGGCTACAGTCCCAAGAACCGTAAACTTTTTAATAATATTGGCAACTGTGGTCACAGGAACGTGAAGCTGCTTGGAGATGGTTTATAGCCTTTACACTTAGCATGGTAATTATAATCTTCTTTCTGAGCTCCTCAGACAGCTCTCTCCTTTCTCTGGTCCATGTTCAGTGTGATGCACACAATGATACCAAACAACACAGTAGCATGTTCTTTCCCTTTAAATAGGCTGAATGGCTGATAAAAAACTTGAAGGCACCTGCGATACTAATTAAGGTTAAACCCATAGTTTGAAACATGACTATAATGCAAGGATAAATAGTCTCTTTTGGGGTACCAACAAATCCGTCCATACTATTTTAGAATATCTTTGGAAAATAAACAACAAATGATTACTTTTCACAGTTTTAATGGTTTACTCTATCACATACTAAAGGCATGCAGGCATACATTAGACAATTGCTTTGAACTGAATCACTTTTCAGGAGCAATAAAGCACTGTTTCAATGAGCTGTAAGGGTAAAAAAGAAATTTGTCCAGGTCTGTACACTTCATCTTCAATGAAGAAGCACATTGTCACAAAGTAAGGTGGCCAGTGAAACCATTAAATGCAACTTGATTGCATTTTGATGGATAAGCAGATAAATTTTGACACTGTTGTGTCCCATATCAAAGTGGTTCATATTTCAGGTGAATGTTTTCTCGGGAGATAATTTTTTTTTTAAACACAATAACTGTCTCGCTATGTTTAAAACATCGAATTTAAATTATGTGGAAAAAATTAAAGAAAATGCTCCTTTTAAGATTTTTTTGCAGAAAACGTGGAAACATCAATTGAGATTTTTTTAATCTTACAAACATTGACAAAGTAACTAATGAAATTTAATTAAATTGCAAATAAATCAAAGAAATAGAATCACTTCAAAGATTCAATATTACTTTAACTTTGTGGATTTCTGACAAAACCAGTCAGAGTGATGTTCAGACACATACTGACGCGCAGGCCCCTGCAATGCATGGTCATTTTCCTAATAGCCAGTATGGTGACAGACGGAAAGCAGCTTAATGGATGCAGGCTGACTGTGAGCAAATACTTAGAGGCTACTTCCGTGTTAAAAGACTCGGGAGTTTCACAAAGGGGTGCCCTCTGAGGAGATGCTAGCCAAAAAAAGAGAGGCAAGAAAGATGTGCCCATTCCAAAAACAGAAAAAAATCATCCTTCTTCATATTTCTTCATGCCTTCTAAAAGCTGCCCGAACTGTATAAAAAGAGCTAGAATAGCAATGCAAAATTATACCCTGCCATTAAGCAAGGGGGGAGCCTTGCACGTTGTGTTATGGAAGAAGCACCGATGTCTTATTTCAATGCATGTGTTGCGTCGCCTCTGGTACACCACTACATCAAAGGCATCTCCCAGTTCGTTACTGCATTAAAAGGAACGGAGCTGCTGTTCACAATCAGTGCCCTGATGCAACATATCTCCCCAATTGGGTGGGATCTCTTCCCGGAGATCAGTGTTTGCTTTCAACCTCAAATGTCTGAACAGCAACATATTGCTTTAACAAAGTAATTGAAAGGAATGTTCCAGATCTCACATCACCTCCCCTCCGGAACAATCCCACAGATGATCTGAGGAACACTCTGGATAATCATTTCCAGCAGCGGTTTCCTTTCAAAAGTCATGACTTAGGTGTGAGCTGGACAACCAGCAGATAAGTAAAGGACACTTGTACAAGCATTGCTTGTGACACTATCCTGATTAAGCATTACAGATTCAGATAAAATATCACACGTTTCTTACAAGCTGTCTCCACCTTGGCGCCATATGGAGGAGGGTGGAGGAGAGACTGGTAGAGCTCATCTTGGGGAAAGATCACGCCACTAACGCCTCCATTGAAGCAAAATGCTCGTTCCTTCATTCAGTCAATAGGCAAAATAATCACTGATATACCTAATGATATTAGCCTACATAGAACGCAAATCCTGCAAACCTGCTTAGAAAACCATTTTTCCGAAAGATGAGCTATGAAATTACATGGAGAAACAAAGTGAAGTAAAATAAGCCTACGTAGCTGCCTGGGGATATGCTCATAGGAAATACACTAACTTCTTATCACACAGTATATTTACAGACCACAATATTACATTTTCTGTTTCTTAGTGGCTGTCAAACTATTTGCATATAATCTACACATTTACAGATAAAAAAAAAGCAATCATAAAAAACACTGCCTTTGTTATAGTGATTCTTCTCGTGTTCACGCTTGAAAAATAGAGTCGAAATGGTGTTTCTTTCCCCACACAGTTTACACTCGGCGGGAGAGCTGCAGACTCTGCCAGTTCTGGTAACCCCAAAGGGAATTTCAGCGAAGGATAAAAATAGCTTGTGGTGGGGGCGGGG
>JAODUD010000098.1:978614-988986 GCA_026784285.1 Stomatorhinus walkeri
AATAATTAACTTAAGGACATTTCTTCTCCAACTGCTTCTGAAATGGTAGGCTACTTGTGGCATGTAACTTAAGCCCAATAATGAATTCGGGACTCGCTTAACCAAACGTATTATGGATGTTTTGCACACAGTGAAAACTTTCTACTTTAGGATTGAGTGGGGAATTATTATTATTATTATTATTATTATTATTAAAAGCTTCATATAGGGTGAGTAAAACAGTCCACAAAAAACGTTTTTCTCTACTTTGTAGGTAGTTAAATATAATGTGACAGTTTAATAATTAGTGTTAGTGTTTTTGTGATTATAACTATGCATTAAAATAAATCACAATCCGCAGCGGCTATTTGATTTTTTTGAATGCTTTGCTATGTTTTGTGTATTCACTAATGAGCAGGTGGCACTTCCCGTTTCCCTTTTCTTTTAAATGTTATTTTCCGAAATTCTGAAACATATGAATAAGGAGTATTTGTGCAAACATGAATGTTGATTATTAGGCCACATGAAAAGGTAAGCCTATTAAATATAACAATTACTTACATGGTAGTAAAATGTAGCATAGCAACAATAAGTGTCGTCTACCTATTCTTGTAGTAAGACAACTTTTTAACTGCTGGCACTGAATCTTGTCTGTTTGAAAATAAGAAAAATAGGCAGCAGTAAATAATTCAGTCAGTGTCATTGATCAAAAGGACGTCTCAATCTGAAAACAACTCTTACCGGTGACATTGAGAAATGCAGTCTGAAGACAACGAACGTAGCGCCCTAACCAGCACGCCAGAACAACAAAGACAAGCTTACAGGAGAAATGCTACAAAGCCTTCTGGGAAAAGAGAACCCCGCAGTAATAATCTAAATTATAGATTAGCGTTGCATAATATGTCACGAGCAATTAATAGTAATATCTTAAGTGAACTTAGGAAAATTGAACCACATCTTTCTATTTATGCTAAATTACACTTTTGAAGATCTGTTATTAAGTATGCCAATATAATATGAAGTCCTTTATATGTTTTAATTTACAAATAACACCGTGGAACACATAATCATAACACGATAAAAAGCTTAATTAATTGCACCACTGACCGTGTTTGCGCCATTGTATATTTTCCCGTCTTACGGGGCCATTTTTCCTTTACTATATATATATATATATATATAAACTTTGACCTGCAAGACAATGTGTGAAATGGTGTCTAATGAACTTATGACTGCCGATTCTAGTATTTGCGCTTTGTTTATTTCTTTATTATTTTCTTGAGGAGCAAACACTGACAGAGCTCTTGTCTCAGGAGGGCCGCCCGGTAAGTGATGTCTATTCGCTCCACATTACACGGCTTCCCCGTTGAGGCGCTAAAGTTCGCTGCATTGAGAGCAATAACACAAAAATCACGTCCTTTAGTCTGAAAACATAACAAGTATCGCCCATAGTTAAGGCAATGGATGAACTGTGACCAAAATAACAAACGCAAGTGCAAAAAACTGGAAATACTGGAAACGGATTTAAGCAAAAAATACATATTCTAATAGACCCGTGAGATGCAATTGATATTTCATGTTTTTTTTATGTTTTTGGCTATGCGCAGTACTGTGGTATTTTCCTTCAGCTTGTATGTGCGCATTCGTTGCTTTGAGTAAAGATATATTTTGAAAACGTTACTGATAGTATAGTAGTTTGTATAAACGTAACATCTTTAAAAATGGGTATAAATTAGTTACAAATATTGCACTTAAATGTGTTTCCAGGGAATTACTTTCTCTTTCTGGGTTCATGGTACTGCCCAGGATAAGGTTGAAAAGTGGATGAACGCTTCCTGGTGTAACGTAGCAACGACCCAAATGCAGGCTGTATGTAAGGTAACCTCTTGCAGGGGTGTTTATTGTGGGGAAACAGACAGGGTTGCAATGCAGACAAGGAAACAATGACTGAACAAGAGGCACAGGACTAAGAGATGCTATAATACATGAGTAACACAGGAGTAAACACAAGGCAGCTGTGGGTGGTTAACAGGAGGGCAGGAACAAGAGGTATGACTAACAAACTTAAGGCACAGTGAGTTAGCAGCCAAGGGAAACGCAGGGAACGGACACGTAGGGCGGGGCTGGGTGTGACACCTGGATCTTTTTTTTTATCATTATTTATTGTAATTTTTTATTTGTGCAGTAGAGGCTTATATAAAACTGTATAAAAAACAGCAGAAAGTATTAAGGTAAATGCCATTTTTGTGTTATTTTGAGAAGCCTGGAGTCTATCCCAGTGTGGGAAGTAGGAGATGCTCCCCGGACGCATGCATTCATGTGCACACATGCACGCACACAATGAACACGTTACAGACTAATGCAGCCAACTGCATATCTTTGGACTATGGGAGACGCTGCACACCATTCGAAGAAAAGGTGCCACACAGAGAGTGTGAACAGGGATCAAACTGTCAAACCTGCGGAGTGAGACAATAGCCAATAACTGAGGGCAGCCCTCTGATAGCCCTGGGCTGTAGCTGCTAAACTGTACTTTATTTTGGATTGGCTAGCGTAGCTCAGCATATGGTCAGGGGCATCAGAAGGGCATTGTCACCCTGGCAGATACAGGGGGGGGCAGCACTTTATAGATGCCCCAGATTCACCAGGGGCCTGCCCGCCCAACAGATTATACTGTGTGGGAACCGTATTTTTTCAAATTGAAAGTGCCAACCCTAGCAGGAGGCGCAGAATTTCTAGCTATACCCTTATTGTACTTATTGTACTTTTTTGTGCTTATTGTACGAAAAACTCAATACATTCAGTGCAGCTAATGCAATTTTGTTTCAGTTTGCATCTTAATATCAAGGTTCTTTTTTCTTCATTTTCAGATTAGCACATACCCCACGACCCTAACCAGGATAAGTGGCTGGATTAGCACATACACGTCTCAGCAGTTATAATGCGAAATGAATATACAGAAGGAAACATGGGATGTTTCTCAACACCAAGAATGCAAGGACCGTGTTTGTGGTCTTGGCAAGACCGGTCTGTGAACTTGCCTCCCAAGATCAAACTTGGGGTGCAATGACTCATGGGATTGGTCTCGTTCAGCAAGGATACAATTGGTGTGTCCTTGATATTTAAGGTTGGGCAAGCACAACATCTGGGGATTTTTACTGTCTTCTGTAGTTCTGTTCTTGAATATTAGAACAGGTCTTCGGCACGGGAAGATGACATAAATACAAGAGGACAAGTTTGGTCAAATATTTATATTGAGAAACACCCCTGGTGTAACTTTTTTAAGCTTAGCGGAAGCTTTTATCCAGAGCAACATATGAATAAGAAAGGTGGGTCAGCCAATCATGTGAGCAATTGGGGTTAAAGGCCTTGCTCAAGGGCTCAGCGATGATATCACTCTGCTGGCCTCAGTGACCTGCTAAGCCACACACTGCCTTGGCAATAGTGACAGCCAGTGTCGCAATATTACCGTGTTTCATACTGTTCTTTCATTGCTGTGGCCATAAGTATGATAAAAAGCTCTTCAAGTTATACTAATAATATTTTTTTTTTCTCGTGTTCAGGTTTCAGTGTTAGTTGACCATCCTGGACTGGGCCCTGTGTTCAGTATGTGAGATTACTTCCTGAGGTCTCTGTGATTCCTGCTCCTCTAATGAGGTACCATGAAATCATTAAAAAGTAATTGCATACTCGTCCAGGAGGTAAGTCATGACACGTCCACTTTTTTGGTGTGCAATCCACACACCTCCTCCAGATGTCTAATGGAGCATGGATTTTAATCTGAGGCTCCACAGTACTGCAGTGAATAACTAAAGGAAATACTGTAAGCGTCATTTATCAGCCTGCTTCCCTGACAGTAACCTTGGTGGTTAAGCCTCTCGGTAATGGAGGTATGTGTACATTATTAAGTACAGATAAGAGACCTGATGGCCATTCAGGAGAATGAAAAGTACCTCAGCACTGGAGCATTATGAGGCTAATCTATTATTATCTATATAGGATACACAGCATTGCATGCTTCCTAACAGCACATCTGCTTTTTGTTCTTTTTCTGTGTCCTACTGTTTATTCGTGGCAGCCTCGCACTATGTTGCTGAGCATCTAAAGGATTATTTTCTTCTGTATCGTTCTGGTATCTTGGGTGCAAAGCCCTACAGAACTCACAGATCCAATCAGACTCTGCACTGCCTTCTCAACACGCCACAATGCAGCGGCATTAAAAAAGCAGTTATTTATGAAAAAAAAATATCTCCGAGCGTTTTTTTTTTAAGTAATACTTTACAATGGACTGATAATTCAGCTTTTCACCGGAGATGCTGAAAGGCATTTTAATGCATATCTAATTTTAGTGATATCAGCAATCATTTATTCCTACTTCATGTAAATGCTGTTTTTAGGATGTGGTGTCAATCTGGATCCAGGGTTTTTAACGTGTCCCGTTCTTAACTGGAGCTGCAATAAATGCCAGTTTGGGTTGGGCTGAAAGGCGAAACTCCTTGAAGGGAAGGTCAGCGACACATGACATTGTATGTCTTCCCCTGAGATTCAGTAAGATTTCCACTCCCTGAAGAATATTTGCTATTGTGCAGATGCAGTAAAGGAAGTGGGGTGGGTGGTGGCTCAGTGTGTTAGGATGCTGTGCCTGTGATGATGTCACCATCGGGCCCCTGATCAAAGCCCCTCAGCCAGCGATTGCTCCAGGGTCCGACCCTGCTTTCTCAGTTGTATGTTGCTTTGAATAAACACATATGCTACATAACTGATGAACACAGAGATACCAGAGATGCCAGTTAATCTAACTGCAGGCTTTAATGGTAACCAATGCAACACCTGGAGGTAACAGCAGAGGCAGAAGGTAACACACTGTCCACGGACACCATGCCGCACAAAGGAACCCAGGTTATCTAATTGTTAAACTGGAAGGAAATCAGGGAATCATCTTTTGTCTCAGGTTGGTAGTGGCTTAAGTGCCTAGCCGATGAAATTCCCAGGGCTTGCTTCTGTTGATCCCATCACTAGGATCATCACTGGCCATGCTGATAACTGCCTACCACCCATCAGCCTGCGTTTGTTTGCAGAGATACGAAGAAACACATATATTTTGCTCAAGCAGGAGCCAGACTGAGCAAGTGTTATGAAATCTTCAAGTAAAATGCAAGCAAATTATTTGAGTAATGTGCTGTACAAAACATTCAGCCATTCTACTGTGAACACGGGGAATCTTATCTTCTTATTTAATGCCTTGAGCTTTCCTTGAACATAACTGTATGTGTTACTTCCCAGCAAGGTTTCGACGGTCACAGAAACAGTGGCATTCAGTCAGGAGAAGTGTGAGATTAGGCTGTTTTTCCAGTGCTGGTTGAAGGGAAAAGGATGTCAAAATTCTAATCAATATTATTCATGATTATTTATTGCTGCATATAGTAAATGAGAAAATAGAACAATTGCTGCCAAAATAAAAACAACAGGAAACGCATTATATAAACAATCATGTCAATAGGTAATGTATTTTATTTGTATCTTATTTGTGTGTAAAGATAAAACTTAAAGATGTAATGTGTGACACCCATTGTTATTGAGAAAAATCTTAGGAGTGAAACAAAGGCCAGTGGTGAGTTGATATGGAGAGAAATTCCAGACATTTGCTGATCAGCTCTCTGGACAAAAGCAGACTCCACATCTCAGGTACCATTATGGAAACGGCTCCGGGCTGCAGATGTTCCCGCTCCTGCGGCTACACTGCACAGATGTTCTGAAACATAGTACTAAAAAAACGAACTTCTGCACTGCGCTACACTGGGTGGTTGAATAATGCAAATCGTATCAGCTGACGTTAGGAAGCAGCTGTCATTTGGAATGCTGACCTGGATGACTTAATTCCCACATTTCTAATAGGGCTTCTGGAGTGGATTTGAAGAGTTGCCAGAAGGTTCCTAGGCATTCCAGCCATTAACTCTGTAGTTCCAGTCTTGCTGAAGAGTTTCAGAACAATCCAAATTCCTACAATAGGTACTTCTGCTGCTGATGTGTATTAAAAGTGATTTTATTTAAGAACGGAAAACACAATATTTAAGCTTAATCTATACTAGATGAATAGTATAAGAAAGAGCATTGATTTAAAGATACATAAATTCCATGAGAATAACCTAATCTATAAAACACTGAATTGTTGTTCTTGAGAATGATTATACCTTGTCATCCGAAAGTGTTTGAACTCTGGTCTTGAGTCTTACAGTCAGTGAGAACAGAGCCTGCTCATTTACAGTAGAATGTGATTCTGTATTCTGTATTAGCCTGCATCGCATGGTGTCACTGTTCACGGGGGAAGCAGTGCCTGGGTGTCGGCGGCGTGCAACAGGCATGACGAAAAGCCGGCAGGTTCAGGGAAATACGGGGTTTATTTGCAGACACACGGGGTATACGCCACGAAACACCACAATGACCGAACTAGGGAGACTAACTCAGACGCGGACTAAATACAAAAGACTAACAGGGAACCAACAGGAAACGCATGATCACAATTAGACGAATGAACGACAGGTGGTTTCCATCAGGGATTGAACACGGGGAGCGAGGGGGTGTGGCACACACGGGGCTCGCACAGACGGAGCATGACAGAACCCCCCCCTAAGGCGCGAACTCTGGGCGCACCTAAGGGAAGGGATGGACGAGACGTGGGCAGACTGGACCTGGCGGACAAAACCAAAAAACAGGTTAACAAGGGACAGGGAAAAGGACAGAGACGCAGAACTGGCACTGGGGCAACAACCAGGACATAACAACAACAACAAATTTATTTTTGTATAGCGCATTTTCATGACTTCACATCATCTCAAAGCGCTTTACAGCATCCCCACCCAAAGCCCCCAGTGAGTAAGCCGTAGGCGACAGTGGCAAGGAAAAACTCCCGAGAAGGAAGAAACCTTTGGAGGGACCAGACTCAAAGGGGGAGCCCATCCTCCAGGGGCCGGCAGGGAGAGTCACACATAAGACCACATAGGACAGGGAACGCAGACAGGCAGACAAGGAACGGGGACACCGGGGAAACGAGAGGCGAGACAGAAGGGCTAGGGGTGAACGGAGGAGGCACAGGGGGGCTGGGAGCAGAGACGGGAGGAACGAAGGGATGAGGAGCAAAGACAGGGGGGCACAAAGGGAAGGGCGGAGGAACAGGGGGAGCCCGAGGGGCCCAAGACGGGCGACGGGCAGTGGCAGGAGGAGCCGCGGGCGAAGGGGCAAAGGGAGCAGGAGGCGACCACCAGGGGGACGTGGAGACGGGACGAGGGACAAACGACGGAGTGACAAAGGGAGTCGAAGGGGGAACCAGGGGAGGAAACGAAGGGACCCAAGGGAGCAGGGACGGAGGGAAGGAGGGAGGAGAAGACGCGGCAGGCGAGGCCGCAGGCCGAGTCGGCCAAGGCGCAGATGATCGACACCTCGCAGGACCAGGGACCACCAGGGCCCGTGGAGCCAACCTCGGGGCACCCGGAGGCGACTGCGGGAGCGAAGGCGGCAGGCCCGAGGACGGGCGACCGGACACCGCCGGGGGACCCGCAGGCGACCTAAGGGCTGGAGCCTCTGGTGACGATGGAGGCCCCGGAGCCCCCACCAGGGCAACAGAGGGTGAGCCAAGGGGCAGGGCGGGCGGGACCTGGACCCTACGCCTGTTTCCTCGCCCCTTACAGGACAAAGACAAGCGGGGGGGCTTACGGCGTGGGCCGGGTCGTGGTCAGGGCAGCCCCAGCAAAGAGATCCCCGAGGGGTCTCACTCGAGCTCCTCCTCGGGGCCAGGGGCCACGGCCGGACGCTCAGGGGCTGGGGTAGTGGCAGGAGTCACTGGGGCAAGAGTCTCTGGAGTCACGGGGGCACGAGGCACAGGGGCCGGGACTGGAGTCATTGGAGCAGGGACTGGAGTCTCTGGGGCCATGGCAGTGGGCGTGGCTGCCGGAGATGTGGCCGTGGCAGACATACGGGGTATACGCCACGAAACACCACAATGACTGAACTAGGGAGACTAACTCAGACGCGGACTAAATACAAAAGACTAACAGGGAACCAACAGGAAACGCATGATCACAATCAGACGAATGAACGACAGGTGGTTCAGCGAGGGGGTGTGGCACACACAGGGCTCGCACGGACGGAGCATAACTAATGGGTTGAATTAATTGAAATTTGAGTGGGGACTATGGACTGTATTTAACAAGTCTGACAGCGAGGGAGAACAGTGCTTAAGATCCTGAAAATTTGTCCAGGTAAGGAACACTTCCTGGTTTCAGGACAGATGTTCAAAGATGTGGCCAAGCAGCCAAACCATGGCTGCAGATGGGTATGGCCCTCACTGCAGGCTGATAGCATGTACAAAGTCTCCTAGCAAGGAGGTATGTTCTTGCAGGACAAAGTTTCCAGCATTTAAATTCTAGGCAGGACTGAAATCCAGCTAAATGAGCTAAGGAATACTAATATATGCACATGGAAGATTGTAAGAATGAACCACCGGGAATGACATTTATTTTCTTCTGTGTACCTTACAAATACAGAGTGATTTTGTTGTACATTAACATGCATTAGCATCTGCAACACAGTCAGACAGTACAGGCACAGTGGGAGCTAAGAATCAGTGTTTAGATGATATGGAGATGTCTGTCAGATGGAGATCTCGATCACATAATGGACCATTGTTCTTTGCAAAGGTATATATCATTATTCTCACAATTATTATTGTAAAGTATACAGCTATACAGTAATCGTGTGACTAGCATCTGTTTTTGTAGTTTGTACCAAAACATACATGTAGTTCTGTCGGGCTGCAATTAGGCTACATCATTCATATCCACTTCAATCTGTTCTGTCCCTGTATTACAATGATTCGTATGATAAATCAATAATGAAATCTGTGCACTGAAATTTTCAGAAAGGTGCCATGTATTAATGCCAGGGAAAGAATACACAAGGTAAATGGCAGTGATACTGAAAGGTGATATAAATTTGTTTTCATTTGATCTAAAGACAGGAGAGGAAAACTAGGTTTAAATTATGCACAAACAAGCTGCTTCCCCGTCGTCGACACGGCGTCGCTGCACCACCCCTTCCCGTCTCCGCTTTGCTGTCCCAACGGGACGATCAGATTCCTTGCAGATTGGCCGCTGCGATTCAGGCGGCGCACGCATCCTCCCAAAGTTATAGGTGCAAAACACGCTCAGAAAACAGAGACGTTCCTCAGGATGCGACGCAGTGTGCCATGTTCTGAATATGCTGTATTTTACATATTTATGTAACAAAAGGAGTCTTTTGATGACAAAAGCAAAGACGCCGGTGCTGGTGAGGCAGCAGCTACGTGCCTCTGAGGCAGTCTGTCTAGAACAATGCGTTGTGGGTGTGAAGCCTGTGGGCCGCGGCGTCGCAGTGACGGGATGAGTCTCACTGCACGCATCCCCGTCTGTGCTTATTCATTATACTCATTTAAAGTGCACTGGGATCTGTCATGTATTTAATGCGAATCATGCAGATGTCAGAATTTACTAATTATTGAACAACAGCAACCAGCTCTCTGTGTCCCATGCAGTTTGCAATAATAGCAGAAGCTTTTAAATCTCTTTATGTCTCTTAACAACTCTGTTTATATCTGTTCACATCTGTTCATAATGTGCATCTGCATGCCATCCAATAGAATTCAATCTATATTGTTAAAATTGGGGGGGGGGCAGTAATTGTTGGCTGAGCAGATACATATTTAGTGCCTTTAAAGAGATACATGATACAACTAAGAAATATTTATGCCTTTAAAAATGCATTTCTGGCTGAATTCAACATTATTCTGATGACTTGGGTAACAATAACACAGTGTTTCCTGCCCATATTTAAATGACGGAAAGATTTATTGGGCAAATAGACTGAAATGATGAGAAATGCAGGTGTTTATCCTCAAGCTGAAAACGCCACACTGTGGCTTGATTGGCATAAACTCTCCTACCCTGACCTGCAATTCATCTACAGGACAGGTAACAGAGAGACAGAATAATGGAAGCAGACATTAAGCCTATATCAAGGTTTGCTGGCATCATAACCCGGAAAATATGATCTCACACTCCTTAAAAACTAAATCTGCTGGCCACAGAGGGCACGGGAGATGTGGGCAAATTAGCTCTCACTATACTTAATGAACATTCCCACTTAAAGCAATTTTTATCCAGGTTCGATTGTGATGCAGGGAGTACTGTAACATCTAACCAAACACTTTAAAAAGCAAAGACTTCTGGGTTATTTGACGAATAAAATTATTGGTCTCATGCATGACCGATACCCTAACGTGTTAAATATTTACACATTTTTTATTTTCCATTATCCTGGCAAGGTTGTGTGCTTGTATATTTGTTTTTCAAGGTGGGGGAGG
>JAODUD010000098.1:999650-1010457 GCA_026784285.1 Stomatorhinus walkeri
AGCCCCCCCCCCCCCCCCATCCGCACTCCCCTGAAGCTTAATCGGCCAGCTTGTCTCACACACGAAACAGCGAAAAAAGGAAAAAGAATGGGGACCTAAAAAATGAAAACAAGGCACTTATTGTGAAGATATGGCTGAATGTATTACTTACATTAATCCTATTGAAATACAACACATATGCAATTAAACAAAAGATACCACAAAACATTTAGCGAGGAGATGAAAATATAACTGAATGGTGAGTGTGCCTTGCGATGGGCTGGCACCCCATCCAGGGTTATTCCATACCCTGCACCCACTCTTTCTGGGATGGGTTCCGACCCCCTGCGACCCTGCAACAGTCAAGCAGCTATGGAGAAGGAATGAGGGAATTAATGCATGGACAAATGTAAATATAATTGCATGCATGAGAAATTAGAATTCATTAATGTTTTCATTTCTTGAAGAATAAAACTATACATCTGAAAAGATAAAACAAGTGAAAAAACTGTTGATTTGAGAAGATGAAATGCATGTCCCCATGTGTACAAACATGACCGATAACGTTTCTGACATGAAACGGCACAGGGATAAATCACTTCCAGCTGATAGGTGTTGGAGGAACCTGCGGAACACAGGACCTCCTCACACTTTCTGGATTAAGGCGAGTGTTTTCTCTGGCTAACAGGCCCTAAATAGCAGGGCTGTACTGTGTGAACGGTCATACGGCTGAAGTCACCCATCTGTCACCGAGGACAGGGAGGCTGAGAGCGACTGTCAGTCGGCAGTGACTGTGGGGCTGTTCAGAAGCGACTCAGAAAGGTGGAGCATCGATTTCACAGTCCTGTGGCCAGTTTGATTCTCCCAAATGTCCAGACAATAGAAGCACCGATATAACATAACTAATACATGTGTGGTATCCAGTCGCTGAAATTGTACATGATTTTTTTTTCATGTATTTATAGCTGATGTATCATTTATTTGCATATGTATGCAATAATATTCCATATGAGGATAGATGAGTGTTACTGGATACTATAATTTGTGAGCTGTGAATTTAAATTTACACAATGAAGCTGTTTTTGAAGTGCCCTTTTCGCTGGATATTATTAATTTTTTTCTGATTACCAGGCCTCCATAATTTCCTAGCGGTGTTAAATGTGCCAGGACGTAGTTCAACAGGACGCCAGGCTTTAATTTCGACAGACAGTTGGTCAGCCTCAGGCAGGATAGTAATTGGTATCATAATACAGCTTTAATCTATGGCCTTGTTAGATGTTTTATATTATAGTTGTTATAATGTCATCTGAGTTGGTCTTTTTGTTTTTAAGAACTGGGCCTGCAGACTAACAGACTTAGAGACGATTTCAGCAAATGTTTTCATTTTCATGACCTTTAATAAAATTAATAATATAGAGAAATTATGGATAGTATCCACTGAAGCTTCAGATTTTATTGCAGGGTAATGTTTAAATCCATTCCAGGCTGTAGCCTCTATTATGACTGCTCAGTATATATTTGGTCCATTTTCATTAGTGATAAATTATGTATTGAGTTCAAATTCTAGGGCAATTATTTCATTGTCTCTGATATTCCTGTTGGCATATTTATTGCATCATATGTAATAAGGTGGTTTTACAAGAGAAATATGTTTTCATTCTCTTATCTTAGTCAGTTGTTTCATCATTTTTCCAATAATGATCAGTTTGAATATTTTGACTGTGGAGATTGCAGGCTAATGCGAGATGCACTTGTAACGAATTTTGCCGATACTTTTCCGTACTAATTTGAAACGGAAGAATGTAAAAGTAGTTCCCACTGAGGCAGGAGCGGCGAATACAAATGTAATGGGAATGCTGGAGAGAGCCCAGGCTCTTAATTGCTTTTTAAAAGTCATGCATATGTTTCTTGGTTCTTGTGAGCGGCGGAGCTTCCATGACTTCGCGCGGCGGATTCCGCCGCCGAATCTCTCAGCAGGACAGATCAAATTCACTGCCGGCGTAAAAGGAAGTGGGGGTGGAGGAAGGTAATTACCATCCTCATTAGCCAGAGGAAACTCATTACGGCAGCTCCTGTCAGCTACTCTCTCCGTCCCGAGACCTTCCCAAAATATGGGTGCCGGCTTCCCAGGCTCGTGCGTCGTAGGCTGTTGTACCGGAAGCGGAGGGCTGGCTCTCGTCACGCGCCGCGGCGGGAAGGGCGCCGGCGCGAGCTCCGTGCCAATCTGGCCGGCTCGCGCCGTCGTGGGCGGACAGCGAACACGGCTCACGCCGAAAACACAGCTGGCCCCTGTCAAAACCCAAGGCTTGCATTCATTTCACTTTTCTGCTGCCCGCCAGTGGAAATCGTCACATTTACCTTGCGGAAGATCAAACTTACTTTAACTTGCTATAGTTTTGCTGAATAAACTTTGGGGATGTTTAACTGGAACGTCCTTTGGGATGCGCGTGCGGGTTATCAGCTGTTGTGAATCTGTCTGTGCATGCAGTTATAAAGATGTGATATTACTCCAAGGCTCCAAGAGGTCATAATTAATCATTCGGCTCACAGGAATCCATTTGCACATTTTATTAAATTCTGTAATCGCATTCTTTGAAGTGCTTGGTATTTCAAAGTAGGTGCTGCAGTTACATAAATGCCATGTAATTCAGCCGGGCATTTTAATATTGCTTTAATATTGGGTGTTAGTAAGGATTTTCTAATGGCTGTCTGGGACATGTATGTCTCTAGCATATTTATATTTGTATGTAAGCTGGTGTTTGCGTAACACATGTGGACCATATTTAAACATGCTTATTTTACTTCTTTCATGGAGAAGATTATTATTGACCTGTCTGTATTTAGCAGAGGGTGATATACCTGGAAATGACTGAATAAAAGAATCACGTAAAGAATCTACACACAGGGTTTGGTGGAATGCCAGCAGTGATTTCTTCTGGTTTCTGCTCTGTCCGCCGGCCTGTCTGCTGCATTGGGCTTCTGACACAGATACTTCACATCAGCATGCCAAGAGACTCTTAAAGCCGAGCAGCAATCGGCAAGCAAGTGCTAACCAGTGCCACATGGGCATCATGCCAATTCTGCTGTTAATGCCAAGTTGGTGGCTAATAAGAACATGAAATGCCTTAAGAAATTAAATTAATGCCAGTGTGGTTGGATGTGCAAAGCGGGAGTTAGTCATGGGGTGAAATAGGCATACATGACGTACTTGACAGGCCTGCAAAATACTGAAAACAAAAGTATCTCTATTATACAGTAAGGCAGATATGTTGAATAGGATGTGTTTCAAACATTTTGACATACTAGCCGTTAAAAAATTCAGTGACAATTTAAATGTAGCAAGTCTTAGCAAATCTTTGACTAGGACATAACACTGAAATTCCTACAATGCTTTGAACAGAGAGACAGTTGTATTTGTGTTAGCTATAACGGTACAATGGATAATTTAAGAATTAAATGAATGTTTTATGTCGAAGAAAAGTTTTGGGTACTTAAAAATATATGTAGCTGTAATGCAGACACATCTATGGTCTTTGTTTGCACCATAGTGCTTGTTGCCATGTCTTGCTACACCAAGGAAATTAAAGGAGAAAAAATGCTCAAGAGCCTTGGCTTGGCATTTTTCGTGACTCTCTCGACAAACGCTGCCTGACTGTAATTCAAGGGGACTGCCACGGCTCATAAAAAAATCATTGATTCTAATCAAATTGGAATAAAACTCTTGCACTGCTGCCTCGCAGGAGTCTCACCGAGTGATACATTTTTCATGCCGTGGAACTTCTCAATGCTGAGGAAACTCCCAACAGTTTCAGGATTGCGTGCAAATATTTACTTCGACGTCGGGGTGAAGATCACCACAGAGCACGGAAGGCCGGCAAGCCCTGAGTGAGTCTAATAAACGAGAATAATGCAGTGTGACACTGCTCTCGGCTGACGGCTGCCCACCGCTCACATTGCACTGGGACTCTGCTGGCCTGTCATGTTAAGCAGGCTCTGAAGTGCCTCCGTGCGTGTGAATTGACAAATGTCTGTTTTGGCTGCTAGGAATGGCGCTCAACCGCAGGTCTGCAGAAACATCAAAACACAATTAAGGTCTGACATGCAACCGGTAGACTGGAAGAGTTCCTATGGCATGCAAGACACAAGGGAATGACCCCCCCCCCCCTCCCCCCACACACTGTATCCTACTGTGCTCAGTTGCATACTTTAATGTACTCCGTGGCAGGATTGAAAGACGGTCACCACTATACCTTACCAAACTGTACTGTAGGTGTAAATAAAGAGCACCGCTATATATCACTGCACTCTGCTGTGGGTGTGAAAGAAAAGGACCACTATGCTGAAATGCACATTGATTGCATTCTAGAGGGCAGTTGTGCAGTACTGAAGGCTTGGTAGTGAAGAAACATGTTCGGTCTTCTCTGTATCTGCTCTTGTGGGGACACTTCATGCCAAAATCAGACCAAACTGATCTTCTGAGCAGGATGAAATGCACTGAGTGAATTAAGCTGCAGACCTGAAGAAGAGAAAGGGGTCCTTCGCATGACATCATTGCCGATTAATTGCATTTCCTTTGAATTTTGTTCCACAAATCAAATGATAAAAAATATCTGTGCACTGTTTCATCTGTATTGCTGATTTTAAAATGTGTTAAGGGCAAATATTGCAGTAAATGTGAAGGACTGGAAGGGGCAATATCTTTTCCTGTTGGATTCTGTGAAAATCCACAGGAGTCGTTGCGTTTTATGAGTGAGTACGATACCATGTGTAATTTCATAAATTGTCTATATTAAGCAATACGCAGGTTATGTACTCTGGCCTTTTCTTTGTGCCTCTAATATGTTGTTTTCTTTCCCTGAGCAATTCTTGCACTTTACATCGCCCCAGCCTCTTGTGGTTACCTCCATTTCATCGGTCTGTGTGCAGATTACATCACTCAAGTCCAGCTGGTGAATGGAGGTGGAGTCAGGTAGCAGGAGTTCACAGGGAGCAGGTCGCTGTGTTTGTTTTGATCTCCATCTTTAGGTAACTCTGTATCAGGGACCTCCAGTGGCACGGGAAAGTAGACATATCTAGGTATACCATAATCACCCAGATCTAGACATTAGTAAAGAGTGTTCTATATAGTTTGATGATTTTTTTGCATTGAAGTATCTTTGTATACATCCTGAATTTCACAGCTTCTGGTAAGACTGGCACTCCCTCCCATGATATCTGAGAGGTCTGCAATGTCACATGTGAAATGATTTTGAATTTCTCAAAGGTTTATACTGGGTATTTGGCACATTGTAATTCACCCAATTGGGGCTCAGCCATGTTGTGTAAATGAGAGTGAGATAAAAATTTGCTACGCCAACATAATGAGTTTATGCCTGTAAACAAGCGTGCCGACGCAGATTTGATTTATCAGCGGCCTGCTAACTTCACTGCAGTACTGCCAGTGCCATATAGCATGGCGGTTATATAAGGTGAAGGGAATTAGGGATTTGCATAGTTGAGAAAGATGGTTTCCGAAAGCAAGGATGTTGACATCAGAAGATATATTTGCTATAGGAATATACTGTTATCATCCATGTAATTTCAGTAATACATGTATTCTTGTCTTTTATGCTGAATTATGGTTCTCTTCTACTAATTCACACATTTTTTAAAGATACATTTTACTGCTATTGCTGCTCCTCTGTGTTGCACACAGTGCGTAACTAAGAACATGTTTATGCAGTATGGTTCGCACTTGTCAAATCAAAACCTCACAGGCGTCAATTCAAGCTTGAAGTTATTTTCAAGGATAACAAAAATGTGTTTGGCAATTTACAAACAAAGCCAATGGATCTCAGTGTGATTTTATTTCTGTATTTATGCTGCCTTAGGGGTGTGTGTGTGTGTGTGTGTACCTTACCTTATGGAGACACAATGTCCCCGCAACGTGATGAATACCCATTTTTTTCATAATGGAAAACTCAATTTAATAAAAAAAAATCTGTGACTGCAATGAAAAAACTAAAAATGCAAAAAACTCTTGTATTTTGTTTGGTTACTTAAGGTTATGGTTAAGGCTGGGTAGGGCATTAGCGTTAGCATTTTTCGCATAGAAATGAATGAGCAGTCCCATAATGATATTTTAAACCGATATGTGTGTGCGTGTGTGTGTGTGTGTGTGAGTTGGTATACCTTACCTTATGAGGATACAATGTCCCCACAATGTGACTGTGATTGTGTGTGTATGTGTATGTGTGTTTTCTGAGCTGTGACATCCTGAGATGGAATTTTGACAGAGTTGTGGTTGTTTAAATCTCTGCAAACATCATGTCTCATTTCAATAAAACAAACTACAAAATGTTGTCTTTGCCATGGTTAGGGTTTAGTACATTAATCTCTAAGAATGCAGATGCTCTAACAACCTGATTACTGTTGACATCATGCTTATCTTCTGGAAAATAATAATAAGATTATTATAATATGTCATACATATATAACTTGCCCTAGACAATTTGTATCTGGAATTCTTCCACAGTCAAACAAAGTACAACACAATGCTTCTGGCCAGGGTGATGCTCTGGATTATCTTTAATATTCTTAATGTTGCACCAAAGATGGTTTTACATAAAGCAATAGACTCATTATCTGTAGCATTTCTGTTGAAGTATTATTTATTCGTATGCACTTAACCTTTGAAGAAGGAAAATGTCAGCTTGTCTAATGGCTAGGCTTGGAATAACAGATGGACAAAATTCTGTTGACTGGAATTGTAACCAACGAAGCTGTCAGTACTCTAACCAGAAAATACTTTGTGATTTCTGAAAAATCAATGTTAATTTGCAGATGGCCAACTCTTGGAAGACAATTGAAACATTCAGTCTTAAAATTATGATCCATGTGCTGCTGAAGACGGGAATCAGCAGTGCATGTTAGTGCCAACAAAACATATCTGTTCCTTCATAACATGAACAACGAAGTCAATATAAACATTTAACATTTTATATAATAAATAACTTTAACAATGGATAATGGAAAATACAGTAGGAAAGAACTCAAATGTTTTGTTTCACAGTATATTTTAAACAACCTAAATAGCAATCATAATTTCAGGTGCCAACCTCAATCTGCCTTTGGGAACCACAATATAGTTTTAAAAGTGATTGTTCAATGAGCACTAACACTGCACCTTATTTTTGTTTATTTGTAGTCTGTTTGCTTTATTTTTTAATTGGGATTCCATAACACAAAGAATATAGGACCTCCAAACACAAAACATTGATAAGTAGCACCTTGATGAGAGTATCTTTTCTATGCCCAGAAAAGCCATTCACTTAAATAAAAGAGCCCTTAATATACAGTTAAGTAATGTGAATACAGGCTAAGTTTACATTAAGTATTTTGATTGAGCTTAGTGTTCGATGAAAAGGCTACAGTAGCAATTATAGCTGCAAGATTTATGGGTAAGTCTCTTCCAAATGTTACACATTGCATGGGTGTAACTTCGTTTTTGTCAGATTAGTCTTCTGCTGCTCAGTTTGATTCAGGAGAGCTTTGTTTAAATCCTTTGATGAAGCCTCAGCAGGAAGAGATCAAGATTGGGCTGCTTTTTCTTACCCCAAAGCCACATTGCTGTAGTTACATTTTAGATTTGCATTTATTTCAAAGAGTGACCTGTTACAAAGTACAAAGTAATACAGGTACGGTTAGGAACAAAAGCTAAATGCAGCACTGTTATAACTAAACATCAGTGAAGCTGTTAAAAAAAAAAAAAATGAGTTCTGGGCTGGCACATGGAATTATTGTTCAACTGAAGAGATTGAAAACGGGCTTTCACTAGTTACCGTATCCTTACACCGCATCATTTTTCCATTCTGCTGTATTCTGTTTTCATTCGGCAGAACCATGATTACATGTGAGAAAAACCACTCAGCTTAGTTTGCCATTACAGGCAGCTTTGCAGCTATGCTCCATTTCCCATAATGCTATTGTGTTTTTGTTTTTCTCTTAATTATTTTGGGCTGTGTATCCCAAACAGGACCTGCACACAGTCCACTGCTTTAAGGATCTATATACACAAGGCCAGAGCAGTAATGCACATACTGTATATGCCACCCTCCCGTTTCTGCTTTTAAAACATCGTCCTCCATACCACCCCCTAAGATGTGTCACTTAATTTCACTCGTGTAAAGGTAAATCTACTAGCTATACCAGGGGAACTCTGGTTTGAAGTCATGACCTCTGTTTCTGAACATTTGTTCAACACGCCAGTTTTCATTGAGTGTAACATGTACAGTTTATTTTTGTTAAAGATAAATATTACTACAGCCCCAGTTAGATTATGATTAAGCTTCAATGTCTTTCTTTGATATTTTCAATAAATGAAGGTGCTTGAGGGGAGGGGAGGGGGTCTGCACTTTCGTTTCCTCATGCCTCTGAAACCTGGGTTCGAGTCTCCACCAGGGTTCCATGTGTCTAGACTTTGCATGTTCTCCCTGTGTCACTGGGGGGGGTTTCCCCTGGGTAGTCTGGTCCCCCTACCCAACAGTCCAAAAACATCCAGAGGTTGACTGATGACACCAAATGGTGAATGGTGTATGAGTGAGTGCTGTGATGGATTGGCACACTGTCCTATGCTGTGCCCGTAGGCCCCGGACCCCCTGTGTAGGACAAACAGTTACAGAAAATGGATGGTTGGCTAGATGAATGTGCTTAATGAGATGCACAAGCAGCATGCATTTTCAGATGGAGAGTCACCTGACCTCTACATTATTATTGTTTTTTTCCTTTTGCATGAATTATTCTGTCAGTTTTCTTTTACCCCAGTGACAGAGTGGAGCCAGTTACTTCTCAGAAGGAACATCACTGCAGATCATATCGCTATTATTTTTCAATTTTCAGGGAGAATTCTGGTTCTATCAGATATCAGTGTCATATGGCGATGTCTGTCTGCTCTGCCACAATGGTAAACACTGATTATCTACTGCTCAGTTATCTCTAAGGTCAGAATTTCCATCGTAGACTGACTTTTGCTGTAGGCTAAACTTAGTGTCTTTATGAAAACATTTTAACATTTTAGCATTTTATTTTAACTCAAATTTCAGGGTATTTCATTTATATATACATGTATGTATAATTCTAAATAATAAGTCTAGTTCTACCTTTCTGCCTTGCAAGTCTATTTAGAGTCTAAGCTGTCCAGCATTCTGCACAGAAAAATTGTCAGGCTAAAATTATGTTCACTTATCTTTGCTGGCACACTGCTATGTGTTAATACTACAATCCAAGACAAAACGTATATGCTATTTTTATAGAGAAAGCAAGAAACTGTTTACTGTGGCACCAGTTAAAATCAGTAAGCTGAATACATATGTGTATTCCCAGAACAGAAACAATGATGAAAAAGAAAAAGATGAGAAGAAATTCAAAACCAAACTATGTTTAGTCTACAAATGTCATGTGCAGTAATTATGTGTAATAATTTGTGTGTATTGTGAAAGAGAAAACACAATTTTTACCAAACATTTTAGGAGTACTGTAAAGATGTTTTTGGTCCTTATGTGTTTATGTTTGTCAGGCATTAAGGGGCATTTGGTTTGCTGGTGTCCTTTAGTCACAGTTCATGGGAGATGGAGCGAGAACCTCATGGGGGGATTTTCTGTTAAAATACTAGCGCAGAGATACTTGTGGAGACTTCATTGGTTTTGTAATTACTCTCAGTGAATGTGCAAATGGCACATGGAGTACTGATCTTTTATAATACTCATTTACCTGTCTGCTTAGGACTTGATCTGTGTCTTTGGTCAAAAAAACCAAACATGCTAATATATAACACAATTTATAGTATCTTGGTACTTTAAATAGCTACTGCTAATTGTGTTACTTATTTTGACGATATTTTTATAAGCTTTTGTGTGGGTCTGTTTCGGGTGTCGGTCCATTTGATAATTCAGCTGTTTTCAAGAGTCCTGATACCTGTAGATAAGTCAGGTACCATCAGTAAAGTACCTGATATTTCGAAAATATGTTTTTCACATTACTGTTGTGAAGTCCCTGGATTGCTTGGCCAAGGCCGCTTTGGCTGCTTTAATGTTTCTTTCAGATTAGTTCAAAGAACATCTTCTAATTTATGTTCAAAGCTGTTTTATACTACCAAGTCATTGACAGCCTGATCACAGGACACTTTAATGGTGTTGTATGACCATGCACAACAAAGAAAACATTTTATACATTTAGTACAGAAACTTTCCCAATTGAATCAAATTGGAGATGTTGGACAGAAATTTCAGAATAAGAATAGGATAACTGAACTTTGGACTTGACATTAGCAACATGATGTATTAAATAACGTATCCATTTGGTTTTTACTTTTCATTTCAGGTTAGCATATTAATGCTTGACAAAAGTGACGGTACTCAATCTGCAAACAAAGAAGTGACAACATTTTATGTTTTGGACAGACAGGTATAAATTGTTATGTGAATCAATCTGGTAGACACATCTGTTCTAAAATCATTAACCGAAATTCCATTGGTTGTGTTCATCTCTTCTGTGATCCTGAATGTGTTAAATCCAGAACTGATTCAGATAGCAACCATGAATTATGTTACCTTTCTTCAAGTTATATTTAAATTTGGAATAAAACAGCAAATTGTAAACTCTTATTTATGAACAGATATTGATAAGTTGGCAGGCACAATGTATTATATAATTAACTGTTTGACTACCAATATAATTTTACTAATGTTAACATTTGTGAAGCTGTACATTATATGTAATTACAGTGGGGCAAAAAAGTATTTAGTCAGCCACCGATTGTGCAAGTTCTCCCACTTAAAATGATGACAGAGGT